>ML778034.1:50192-94808 GCA_009831015.1 Picea engelmannii
AAAAAAAAAAAAAAAAACCCAATAGCCAAAAGCACCTTCCATATAATACAAATCCCAGTGCCAAATGCGAAGTTGTCGAGGAGGAGAATCCCACAAGGAATTCTTTGTGCACACTGCATCTGAAACAAAACAATATACAAGCCTAGAGACGAACGTGAATCCCATGAGGAACTACGGAGCGCACAACAACTAGAGGAATGAGAGAGCTCACTCACCTCCAAGCCAACCGCAAAACATAATACACATAAGCCATCGCCCAAGCACCAGTGCTCAGAGAAGGGCATTGAGCCTGCCCAGAGGGACAAAGCAAAGTGAAGAGGTGGCAGAGGAAGGATGCGGAAGTGAAGGATGCATTTAGGGTTTGGAGAGACAGGTGTAGGATTATTTTGGAGGAATAAGAGGGCACGTGGGCCTCATGCGAGGCCCAGGATCATTTGAATTAAAAAAAAAAATTATTGGTTTTAAATATGAGTAATTTAAAATAAAATAAAAAAAATTATTTATTATCCCATTTTAATTTATTTATTTTATTATTTTTTATTATTATATCAGGATAAACATATTTCCTATATAATAATTATATTATATATATTATGTTTAAAAAAAAAAATAGGATAAAATTAAGGTTTAAATATATTTTATATCTATTAAGATGTTTAAAGTTTAAACATTAGTTTTAGAGATTTAAAACTAATATAATTAAATAGAAACAAAAAAAATAATATAAAAAATATATATATAATATTAATAAATAGAATTATAAAAAGAATTTGAAATGTTTTGGGGTCCATGGGTTTTGAACCAGTGACCACCCACCAAGCAAAGCGCCTTAAGAAGAGCACTAACACCAACGCGCCCTCATAAGTCTTTGCAAATAAATTATTATATTTAATTAGATTAATGGTAACACTGTAGGAATTAGAGTGGTATTATTATCAGGAAGATACAGTATGAAGATTAAGACTAACTGGCTTATTACCTAATTTATTGATCTGGAGCCAGCTAATCGAGTTGAATAATAATTAGTGAACGCACCGAAAATCAAGGTAAATGCTTATCTAGCACTGTTGATCTTAGTATCCCAAAGTATAAACTCCGATTGTCCAAACGTTAGGCTCACGAGACTGTACACACAACTCATCGAGCCAAGCACCGAGTCCCTCCACTCCATTCCACCAGTCAAAGTCAACGCTAAATATCAATGCAGCAATCGACAACGCCAACACTACACACCAAGGAAAAGAACACGAGTCGAGCATCGGAGGTGTTGTTCCTGAGTTTGTGTTTTAAGGCTATAAAACATACCATCAGGGCATCCATAACTGATTTTAAAAAAATAAGATTTGGAAATAAGGAATCAAAGAAAGATCAGAGCATGTTCAGTTTCTCAACTGTCTCTATCTTGCTTCCTATTGTTCTTGGATGCTAATGTCTCGCTCAATGGCAGCCCATGATCTTTCTAACTCAACCCTATTATTTTTTGTTTGTAAAATAGTATTAAATAAACTTAGGGAAATCCTAGTTTGATCTTGAAGGCCTGGTTCTACGTTAGGTTGTCTTCTATTAGGGACAGTCATGGATGATAAAAGTTTAAATGATTTATAAATGGATTTTTAATCAATTGGTTACTTCATATTTCCAGAGATGAGATCAAGGAAAACAATTTTAAAATCTAAAATAGTAATGTAAACACATTCAAGGTCGTTTCCTGGTTTTGTAACAATTTCGAGAATTGTAAACAACATATAAACACTACAAAGAAATACAAGGGTTTAATCAAGAAAGAATCTTATATTTCAATAGACAATAATGAAATAAAAGATGAGGTTTCTAACAAGTTAAAGGGGATATAATGATATAATGATTAAAGTATGGGAAACAAAACTGGTTGAATATAAACGATTTTCCTGACCCTGAAGGTCCACCTTGCTCTTTAAATTTTTTATTTTCTTTGTTTCTAGTTTCAGTCATTGCCTTAAGTTTTCCTGATGCCATCATATTGGATTCTATCTCAGGCACACCATCCTGCATTTTAGAAATATCTATTGATCTCCTTTCTCTCAACAATAAAGCAAAGTCAGGATCAAAAGCACCAACAAATGTTACTTTTGTTGCAGTTTGTGAAGGTTTAACTTCAACTGGAATTTTATTGTACAACTTATTGAACCTCTGTGTGAATTCTAAGACTGATTCAGAGTTTTTCTTCCTAAGGGCTCCGAATTCAGTCAAGTAGTAGAGGTGATCCTTTCTCTCTCCCCATTGTCTGATAAATGCACTTTCAAGTTCTTCTTAGGATATTAATGATCCAACTTGTAAGGATCGGAACCAAGTCCTCACCGGTCCCTCAAAAGTTTAAACAAGTAATCTAGAATAAACATCTTCATGTTCTATTTCGAGTATGTCTGCAAATTGATAGAAAAAGTTTATATGTTCTTGGGTAGTCAAATCACCCTCTCCTGTAAATTTTGGAAGGCTTTTCATATAATTCTCGAGGAGATCATGAAGGGGAACAGGCAGAACAAGGGGAGCATATCTAGCAGCCACTTTAGCAAAAATCCCAGGAAGTGGTACTTGACCACCTCCAGGAGCACCACCTCCAGCTCTAGCACCTCCTTGTGCAACCATGGTTAGATTTGGGACTAAAGTTTGGACAGTGTGAGGAGAAGATTCTCGGAAATCTGGAGAAGAAACTTCAGGAAATAAGAAAGTATCAAATGGGGGGGGAAGTGAAAGTGATCTTTCAAGAGTTTCCGTTGAGTTTGATTGTGTAAAGTTAGGATGATCTATAGTATATGTGGATAAAAAGATTTGTTTAAGTGATTTTTCGTGATTTTAAATTTTTTTATGGATCGAAGACTGGTGAGGTCTGTTTAATATTTGGGTTTTTTCTGGTGTTCTTGTGGCTACTAGCTAGTTTATTTAATGTGGAGTCACCAAGTGAAAAATATTTTAGCCTTAGAAAGTTTTATGTTCTTGTTCACTATCAACAACAAAAAATGTCAATGTCGTTATTCCCAGGGAAAAGATTTGTTTCTTCATTCCTCGGAAACAACACTAAAAAGATGTTGTTCCTGAGTTTATGTTTTAAGGCTATAAAACATACCGTCAAGGCATCCGTAACTAATTTAAAAAAAATAAGATTTGGAAATAAGGAATCAAAGAAAGATCAGAGCAGGTTCAGTTTCTCAAATGTCTCTGTCTTGCTTCCTGTTGTTCTTGGATGCTAATGTCTCTTTCAATAGCAGCCCATGATCTTTCTAACTCAACCCTATTATTTGTTGTTTGTAAAATAATATTAAATAAACTTAGGGCAATGCTGGTTTGATCCTGAAGGCCTAGTTCTACGTTAGGTTGTTTTCTATTAAGGATAGTCATGGATGATAAAAGTTTAAATGATTTATAAATGGATTTTTAATCAATTGGTTACTTCAGATTTCTAGAGATGAGATCAAGGAAAACAATTTTAAAATCTAAAACAGTAATGTAAACACATTCAAGGCCTTTTCCTGGTTTTGTAACAATTTCGAGAATTTTAAACAACAAATAAACACTATAGAGAAATATAAGGATTTAATCAAGAAATAATCTTAAATTTCAATAGACAATAATGAAATAAAAGATGAGGTTTCTAACAAGGGTTAAGTATTAAGGAACAAAAGCTTCACAGGTCTTGAAATTACTAAAAGCGATTTCAGAGGAAAAACTGTAAATCATTTGACATCCAAACCAATCTGAAATATAAATCAATGATGTATATAGCTTCAAACTGATTTACTTGTTAGATATAACATTAAAAGGAAAAATTCAATAGAGTATGATAAACAGGGAGAAGACACATAGTTACAAAGTTGCAGGATCCAGAATCTCGTTTGCGATTTATATTTTGATGTATTTCAAAACTGATATTACAAAAAATGGCTCTCTCCAAAATTTTTGAAGCCTTTTCTCAACCTTTCGAAACTATATTTACACATTTTATCAAAGCTTTTCGTTGGTGACTAACCAACTCCCTAATATTACGGTTACATAAAATAATGTCAACCGTTTACAATTTCTCTTAAATTTATAATAATAAAAACATTTTTAAAAGGTTGTAAGCTTGTGTTGACGAACTTCCTTTCTCTGCTTCAATGCACTGAACATATTTTCCCAAAAAGTTTACTAATATCCTGGGAGCCTCGGGTATCTCGTTTGCTTCAAATGAGAAAAATATTCTCTGTAATTCAAGCAACCGACTTTCTATCATTTTTTTTGTGAATTTAATAGTTTTAAACCTTAAACTTGAAGTCACCATCCACTTATTGATTTTTGTAATGTTGATCAATTTAATTTTTGAAATTTTTGCTTTCTTTTCTTCTACCTCTTCTCTAAACTTCAGCTGGTGCTTGGTAATATTGACTTCGCCTAACAACCCAAAACAACCATCTGTTCCGATATTCAATGAATCTCTTTCAAAAAGATCGAAGATTCCTTGACAATCTTCATTAACTTAGCTTGTGATTCGTTTATATTCAGCCAGTTTTGTTTCCCATACTTTAATCATTATATCCCCTTTAACTTGTTCAAAAATAGATAATTTCTGAGTTTTTCCAATTTCTTCCTTTAATGAGGAAGCCACTGCTTTCTGAAAAGTATTCATTGCCACTTTATAATTGAAAATTTCTTGCGTCATGTGATTCGATAAAGTTTTATGCCAATTAAAACCATTTCCTTCTCAAACTTCCTCTAAGAAGGGTACCCAGTCTGCATGAAAGTGACAGGGATCTTTTCTCTTGAAAAGTCTGCATAACATCATCGCTACATAAACCATATATTCGTTTAAGTAAGTTGTGGCATAAATCCCATGAGAATCAACCCTAAACTTTTCTTCAGACCTCACCCATCCTTTAATCATGTCAGGGTATGTCTGGCCTGCCTCAATGCATTCTTTTCTTTGAAACTCGGCTAAAAATTCATCATTAAAGGTGTGTTTATAATTCGGTGAGAGTTTATACATTACTTGAATGTGCTTAGGCCTGAATGAGCCGATGACAACCCCTTGCTCGTTCTGAATGATTCTTGTTGGGATATCTACCTTATCCAGAGCCCAGCTGACCATCTCAGTATATGCCACCAGCCTCGGATGCGCAGCAACCTTATGAAGTTCAGACTCAACAACGTCCTGTAGATGATTTTCAGAATCAGGGTCTACATACTTTAACTCATCCTCTAGCAATTCGGTAATTCCAGTCCATGCTTTGATGGAGTGTATGGCATGTGGACTAGTATCGGAGATAATATCACCCTCCTGTGGCTCTTCATTTTTCTTCAGTGATTTTTTAGGTGCCATAGCTCTGTGTTTGACTTGAGAACCTGTCGCAGAGAGTGGATGAATAAGCTCAGCTTAAAAATGAAAATACAAATGTTTTGAACTTTTATTTCGAATATATCTTAAAAATAATGAGAATTGTACATCTGTCATGAAATTAAAGCTCTTAATGGAAGATATTTTTTGAAGATACGCATTTAATATCTGTACCTAGGCGCTCTCGGCTTTTCAAATAAAACAAGAAACTTACTTAATCGGACAAAGACGCATTAATGAACACTCAAAGAAAGATTAACTTTAAACTTGTTTTGGAAGGAGGATTTATTAGTGTTAATTATGAATTAAATCTGAAAACATCACTTTTCGGGATTTCAGAAGTCTTGATGTCGAAAGGTATGTCATCGAAAAATCCCGATCGCTGAAAATGAGAAATCACAAAATAGCGATGATTTATTTAAGATTTAAACATTTTTATCATGTTAATTAATCGAGATTAGGCCCTTTCGAGATTTTAGAAATTGGGATTTCGAGAAATACGATGACATGAGATGTGCTTTCATGGAATCGTGAATCCTGAAATCACGAAATCGTGATGGCTTGTTTCTTTTTCAAAATAGGTTTTAACTTATCTTAATTAAATGAATAATCATAATTAAGTCCAAAAAATCATTAGTTTAATCTATCGGGCTTTCAAAAATCGGGGTTTCGGGAGATATGATGACAAGAAACGCGTTCTTGTAGAACCGCGAATCTCGAAATCGCGATGTAATTATATTAATTTTAAACCTTCTTAGAAGAGATTAGATTAATCACAAAGTTTAATTAGGACTTAAACGAATCGGGAGATCGGGGATCGAGGTTTCGTGATTCAATTGGCATCGAAAATTTGTTAATAGAAAACCCCAAAACCTGATTTCTTTCACGTTTAAATTTAAAAATCACAAATTTTGAATTCGAGCCCGTTTTAAATAATTTTTTAAAGAGCGTTGGAAAACTCATATTTTTGTAAACGTTTTCCCATATTTATTCAAAAATAAATGATGAAGAGGCATCGTGAATTTAGAAATGACGAAATTCTTATTTTAAGAAAACTAAAACACGAAAAAATTAAAAAAATAAAAATCTAAGCCTTAAGGATTAAAGATTTTTAATATCTGTTTCAACATAGGCTCCAACTGGGGACCTCGTCTCCTTGTGAGATGATGAGAACATGTAGACTCAGTGCCTTCATTGGGTAAATGGTGTCAAGGGTTTATCACTGATAAACCGCTAAAGGAGAGGAAAAAGAGATTTTATACAACCTTAGAAAATCTTTTCAAAACTTCTTATTTTCTTCAAACTCAATTGCAATCTTCTTCATAATATTCTCCTTCCCATTCTAAATTTAAGTTAATATTAAGATGACTAGAACAATCTTAGGAAGCTTAACAGATTTATAAATTTCAGCTCGCATCAATCGAAATCAAATTTTTAATTTTGAATTGGGGAGCTCTATTTTGACTTAGGGTGAATATCCAGCTTTGAAAAAATGATAACTAGAACAGAGTTATAGATAAGTATGAAAACCTTACAGACACCTCAGATATTGCTTCACTGCCAGCATGCCTATTCAGTACCCCGACGAAGTTATCTGTCCGTTTTTACTGAATTTCCTTTCACCGCTTCGAGTGTTATCATTTCACCGCTTGAAGTTATCTGTTTCTTTTATATTTAGACTAGGGCAATCATTTAAATGAATTTCCTTTCATCGTCTGTGGGACTAGATGGGGGCAATCAAATATGAATTTCCTTTCACCATCTGTCTTATAGTTAACTTGTATATACGAAGCGGGGGCAATCAATGATACTTAAAATATCAGGGGTGGTTATTTGTGTTAAAATTTATAATAGAGGTTTGTCAATTGTTTTGATTATTCTAGACCAATTTTTCTCAACTTTCAAAACCCTTCAGTCTGTAGAGAAAAAGGGAAAGATTATTTTCAGGGGTTTTCTTTTGAGCAAGATTAAATTTTTAGACAAACTATTAAGAAACTTAAGATAGTCAAAATCAACTCAAACATAACTAATTTTAGTCGGAAAATAAGAACTATGAAAACTGACCTTACTGAATTTAATCATTAGTTGATTTTCCAGGTTAATACATAATCTCTCCTATTCTGACAAGAAAGTCTGAAAACGTGGAAGATAGTATCGAGGGTATAAAAGGAGATTTTCAAAAGTCTATAAGTCAGACAACCTCGATTATGTTTTCGAAAAATAACTCTTTGAACTTTCTTTTTTTTCCTGATAAGTTTTATATAAGCAATACAAAAATTATATACATATATTTTTTATTATTATTTATTTATTTAATATTATTATTATTTTATTTTGTTTTTATTTTTAATTTTTTGGTATAAAAACTTAACTAATTTTTATTTTATTTTAATTTATCTACAACATGAGAATGGGTTTTTTAGAAATGAAAAACAAAATGGTATATACAATGAGATTTTTGTGGATTAATTATTCCATATAATGCTTTAAAAAACGCCCATTAATAGGGGCATTTAAGATCTTACCATCCAAATTTTCAAGCAGAAATGAATTTTTTCCTTCAGAAGATGATACCTTAAATGGTCCATACCAAATATGATCAAATTTACCATTTTTTCCTGAATCTTCTTTTTGATCATCCCACCTCAAAACCAGATCTCCTAGGAGAAAGTTCTTGTCCTTGGCTTTACGATCAAATAATATTTTCATATCATCCTGGTACTTCTGTAACTTTTCATCCACTACATCCCTGTGCTGCTAAACTTCAATCAGCTGGTTTATCCTTCTTGTGAGAGGGTTTGGTTCTTCCTTCTCGTCTCGCCATAGTTTCATCACATGAAGTGCTAGATTTATGGGAAACACTACATCTGTTCCATAAACCATTTGGAAGGGAGAAGTACCAATATACTTTTTTGTGCCTATTCAATTTTCCCATAGAGCATATTTTAAATGTAAGTGCCAATATTTTTTATTTTCATTTAACACTTTCTTGATTATACTGATCAAGCTCTTGTTAGAAGATTTTGCCAGACCATTTCCCTACAGGTAGTATGCTGTGGAATGACCCAACACAATATTATATTTATGACAAAAACTTACCATTGCCATAGACTTAAAATCCTGCGCATTGTCTATGACTATCTTTCTAGGACAGTCGAATCTAGACAAGATATTCTCTTCTAAAAAGTCTATAACTACTGAATCAATGGCCTTCCTTGTTGGGATGGCTTCCACCCATTTGGTAAAATAGTCTGTAGAGGTCAAGATCCATCTGTGTTGGGCACTTGAATGAGGATTGATCTCTCCTATGAAGTCTAGTCCCCATTGCTGAAAAGGAGCTTCTGTCTTAACTGGGACTAATGGCATCACTGGTAGTTTATGTTTTCCTGTAAAAAATTGGCAAGGGCTACAAGCTCGTACCTTAGCATTTACATCTGGGAAAAGTTTAGGCCAGTAATAACCAGCCCTCAGGATTTTATATGCCGTAGCTCTCTAAGCATGGTTCCCTCCACAAACTCCTTCATGAAATTGACTTATAACTTCCTCTGTTTCTGAGTCAACCAGACAGACTAAGAGGAAACCAAGCGGGTCTTTCCAGTATAATCGTTTCTTGAAAATACAGTATTTAACTGCATGCAGCTTCAACATTCTAGCTTTGGATGGAGACAAGTCAGCTATACATTTCAAATTTAATAAGTATGTTACTATATCCTTGTACTAATTCGATGACGTGAATTTCTCCTCGATCCTGTTTTCGACTATTTGTTCATCAACTTCATTCACGTATATCCATCCTTCTTCCTCCTAAGCACTGTTTATCCCAAGAGCCCTGAAATTGGATTCAGCTAAAAGTTTAGCTAAACCCTGTCCTTTTACCAATTTGGTCAGTTTAACCTCCAAGTCGAACTCTTGAATTTTTGCAAGCCATCTTCCTCTTTTACCATCACTGACTGCTTGAACCAAGATATATTTTACAACACTAGTGGGTACATAAGAAATCACTTTAGAATGTAAAACATAGGTTCTGAAAGCTTTCAATGCTTTTACCATACCATACGCTTGCTTTTCTATTATATTGTATTTGAGTTCAATGTCTCAGAGACTTTTTCTAAAGAAGGCTATCGGTTGTTTGAAACCTTCTTCGTTCTTCTGAAGGAGTACAACAACAAGTGTGTGTTCAGAGGCAAATGAAAAAATAAGAAAATCTTTGAGGTAATCGAGACTCGCTAGTACTGGTGCCTCACTTATAACTTTCTTAATATGGGAAAAGGATTCCTTAGCTTCTGCTCCACTTTACTTCACTATTTTTTCTGAGCATATCTGTAATCAATTTAACAATTTCAGTGAAGTTAGGAATAAATATTCTCAAGAAATTTATTTTTCTTAAAAATGATTGAATTTCTTTCACATTCCTAGGAATAGATATTATATCTATAGCCTATACTCTTTTAGGATCAATCCTGATTCCATTTCGGGATACGATATGACCCAACAACTTACCTTCCTACATAGAGAAATGAGACTTTTTAGGATTTAAGGATAGACCAAACCTGCGGCATTTTTCAAATGTTTGCTTGAGATGAATCATGTGGTCTTCATCTGATTTTGAAAAAACAGTAAGATCATCCAAATATATGACTACAAACTTGTCCTGTTCACCGACAAAAGAAATATCCATTGCGCATTGAAAAGAAGCTCCTGCATTCATTAGTCCAAACAACATTTTATCATACATAAACGTGCCCCAAGGAGTGGTAAATGCGGTTTTTTCTTTGTCAAGATCATTGACGGAAATTTGATTATAACCTGAAAAATCTGTTGATCATGGACATTTTATTAGCCCCTACTACTTTTTCAAGAACATGGTTCATTTTAGGTAAAGGATAATTATCTTTGAGAGAAGATTTATTAAGATTCCTGAAATCAACACATAATCTGATTTCCCCATTTTTCTTTCTAACTGGAACCAGATTAGCTACCCAATCAGAATATCTTAGGGGAACAATTATCTTAGCGTCCAAAAGTTTTTTAACTTCTCGTTCAATAACAAGTAATAAAATAGGGTTAAATTGTCGGAGTTTTTGTTTGAAAGGTTTGACACCTAGTTTGAGAGGTATTTTATGTTCAATTACAAAAGTGTCATATGTTTTCAGTTCTTCATACGACCATGCGAAAACATCTTTATATTTTCTTAACAACTTTGTGTATTTGTTTTTATTTTCTGTTGATAAATATTTGGATAGTTTAACCATTCGGGGGTTATTTTCAGTTCCTATATTACAATCTTCAACCTCCTCTGGTTGGGGTTGTAGAGTAGTTTTAGAAGGGATGTCATCTTGATTAAAAAGTCTTTCCAAAGGGATTAGACCCTTGGGGATTTTGTTTTTATTGAGAACAAGCATTCGGGGATTTGCAATTTTATCGTGAAATTCTTTAGAATCCTCCCCTTCTTGCATGATCCAAATAGGATCATTTTGATTCTCCTTATCGGTATGCATTTCTGCAAATTCATCTAATGATTCTAGAAACTTTTGAAGCTACTCATCATCTTCAAAAACCTACCAATTTTGTATATTATTTGGTATTGAAGGGCGATGTCTCATTTGTATATGATATTTTAAATTAAAAGCAGTCGGGGGTGTAAAAGTTGATCTAGCTTTGACTAAATCATTATCCTATTGATTCTCGGATCTTTGGACGAAATGAAAATTCACAGAAGTGAAGAAGTTCTCGATTAAATCCCAAACACAATTCCTATAGGACTGTAATCTAGGATTCTTAGCCCGATATTGCCGATTCACTTGTTTTATAACTAACTCTGCATCGCCAAAAACTTCGAGTTTCTTAATTTTCATCTTTCTAGCAGCTTCTAGTCCTAGCACTAAAGCTTCATACTCACAGAGATTATTTGTACAATATATATACCACTGGATCCTATATGAAAAAGGAATAACAAATTGATCATCGAGAGCGATAAGAAGTACTCCTGCCCCAGCTCCAAGATAGGAGGAAGCACCATCAAAATACATTTTCCATATATCAGTACTATATACATTCTTCTCTATTTCTTTTTTTTCAATCTTTTCTTCTGTACATTTATCATCTACATCTACTTCAAAATAATCATCTAAAGATAATATACAATTTCCTAAATCTTGGTCAGCAATATAAAATGGATGATTGTTAGGATTTTTTGGGTCACCTACAGTAAATGCTAACCTAGTCTCCTTGTAAAGACGAGTAAATTGGCCTCCAAAAGCTGGAATTGTAGCATAAATCATATCTAGCTGGAGAGATCCTCCAAGCTTAGTGCCCCATGATCTAGATAATATCATACCATATTTTGGGGGAATGTCAGTGACTACTACATCCATAAGAATAGTTTTAGCAGGTATTTGTGCCAAACCTACCACTAGGTCTTTAATCATACCTATACATTTTACTTTTCCCAAATCGAAAGAATATAAATCACCATAGGGTCTTGTGATTTTAAGACCAAGTTTTTCCATTATTGCCTTTGGCATAACATTGTGGGAAGCTCCGGAATCCAACATACAGTTATGGAGAAGATGATAAAGTAGGGTTAATGTAATATAAAAGGCGACATTGTGTCTCTTGCACCTTCGACGTGTGGACCGAAGACTAAGATAGGTTTGTCATCCTCTAAGTTGATGGCATCGGCTTGGCTTTCATCTTCGGTAAAATTAATCATTTTGGTGATTTTTTTTTTGTATACAGGATTTTTAGCTAACTCAACAAGCGGAATAGGAATTTTGATTTTATTTATTTCGTTTTCCAAATTAAAGTTTCTTAAAGCCTTGTCATTTTCGATGTTCAGGGATTCCAAACTTTTCTTCTCAATTTTGCGTTGAGATGTGGCCTTATTTTCTTTTATCGGAGCTTGTGTCTTCACAGGGGGTGTTCCTACTGGTTCTGACTGTACAGGTAGTATATCAGTTGTGTTTCTTTTTGCAGATTGTTTATCTGCAACCTTTGGAGTTATCTCATCGGTTTCGTTTCTCGGCAAAATCGTTTTTGTTGAAACATTTGGGAGATTTTTATTTCTTGGTCTCAAATTATATTTTCCCTGTAATTCAGCAATAATGTCATCTGCAATATTTTGATATGTGAAATCATCAGTAATATTATTACTAACTTGTTCTTCCAATGTACTTTCTTTACTTAAATATGCTTCATAATCATGTCTTGACAAATAAGGGGATTTATTATCATCACCAAGGTTACTAATATCTTCATCGATTTCTTCAAAATCTCCTAAATCTTCCTCTCCGATGTAGTTTTCACTTTTAAAAGGTGTTTAAATTTTTTGATCTTCATTTTTAATTATTTTATGTGGTCCTTGAGGTTCAGGATTTCTTCGAAAATATTTTCTAGGGAAATTATCTCTTTTTGGTTTCTCTAGTTCCATTTTCGAGATCTTGTTTGAAAGTTCTCAAATGACCCTAGCCATTTCTTCTATTCTATCTCTAGAGGATTTTCCTGACCCTTAAGGTCCACGTTGCTCTTTAAATTTTTTATTTTCTTTGTTTCCAGTTTTAGTCTTTGCCTTAAGTTTTCCTGATGCCATCATATTGGATTCGATATCAAGTGTGTCATCCCGCATTTTAGAAAGATCTATTGATATCCTTTCTCTCAACAATAAATAAAAGTCAGGATCAAAAGCGACAACAAATGTTACTTTTGTTGCAGGTTGTGAAGGTTTAACTTCAACTAGAATATTATTATACAACTTATTGAACCTCTGTGTGAATTCTAAGACTGATTCGGAGTTTTTCTTCCTAAGGGCTCCGAATTCAGTCAAGTAGTAGAGGTGATCCTTCCTCTCTCCCCATTGTCTGATAAATGCACTTTCAAGTTCTTCATAGGATCTTGATGATCCAGCTGGTAAGGATTGGAACCAAGTCCTCACCTGTCCCTCAAAAGTTTGAACAAGTAATCTAGAATAAACATCTTCATGTTCTATTCTGAGTATGTTTGCAAATTGATCGAAAACGTTTATATGTTCTTGGGCAGTCAAATCACCCTCTCCTGTAAATTTTGGAAGGCTTCTCATATAATTCTCGGGGAGATCATGAAGGGGAACATGCAGAACAAGGGGAGCATATCTAACAACCACTTTAGTGAAAATCCCAGGAAGTGTTACTTGACCACCTCCAGGAGCACCACCTCCAACTCCAGCACCTCCTTGTGCAGCCATGGTTAGATTTGGGACTAAAGTTTGGACAGTGTGAGGAGAAGATTCTCGGAAATCTAGAAAAGAAACTTCAGGAAATGATAAAGTATCAAATGGGGGGGGGGAGTGAAAGTGATCTTTCAAGAGTTTCCGATGAGTTTGATTATGTAAAGTTAGGCTGATCTATAGTATATGTGGATAAAAAGATTTTTTTAAGTGATTTTCGTGATTTTAAAATTTTTTCCAGATTGGAGCCTGACGAGGTCTATTTACTATCTGGGTTTTTTCTGGTGTTCTTGTAGCTACTAGCCAGTTTATTTAATGTGGAGTCACCAAGTGAAAAATATTTTAGCCTTAGAAAGTTTTATGTTCTTGTTCACTATCAACAACAGAAAATGTCAATGTCGTTCTTCCCAGGGAAAAGATTCATTTCTTCGTTCCCCAGAAACGGCGCCAAAAAGATGTTGTTCCTGAATTTATGTTTTAAGGCTATAAAAAATATCGTCAAGGCATCCGTAACTGATTTAAAAAAAATAAGATTTGGAAATAAGGAATCAAAGAAAGATCAGAGCAGGTTCAGTTTCTCAACTGTCTCTATCTTGCTTCCTGTTGTTCTTGGATTCTAATGTCTTGTTGAATAGAAGCCCATGATCTTCCTAACTCAACCCTATTTTTTGTTGTTTGTAAAATTGTATTAAATAAACTTAGGGCAATGCTAGTTTGATCCTGAAGGCCTGGTTCTACATTAGGTTGTCTTCTATTAGGGACAGTCATGGATGATAAAAGTTTAAATGATTTATAAATGGATTTTTAATCAATTGGTTACTTCAGATTTCCAGAGATGAGATCAAGGAAAACAATTTTAAAATATAAAACAGTAATGTAAACACATTCAAGGTTGTTTCCTGGTTTTGTAACAATTTCGAGAATGGTAAACAACAAATAAACACTATAGAGAAATACAAGGCTTTAATAAAGAAAGAATCTTATATTTCAATAGACAATAATGAAAGAAAAGATGAGGCTTCTAACAAGGCTTAAGTATTACGAAACAAAAGCTTCACAGGTCTTGAAATTACTAAAAGCGATTTCAGAGGAAAACCTGTAAATCATTTGACATCCAAACCAATCTGAAATATAAATCAATGATGTATATAGATTTAAATTGATTTACTTGTTAGATATAGCATTAAAAGGAAAAAATCAACAGAGTATGATAAACAGGGAGAAGACACATAGTTACAAAGTTTCAGGATCCCGAATCTTGTTTGCGATTTATATTCTGATGTATTTCAAAACCAATATTACAAAAAATGGTTCTCTCCAAAATTTTTGAAGCCTTTTCTCAGCCTTTTGAAACTATATTTATACATTTTATCAAAGATTTTCATTGGTGACTACCCAACTCCCTAATATTACGGTTACATAAAATAATGTCAACCGTTTACAATTTCTCTTAAATTTCTAATAATAAAAACATTTTAAAAAGGTTTTAAGCTTGCGTTGACGAACTTTCTTTCTCTGCTTCAACGAACTGAACACATTTTCCCAAAAATTTTACTAAGATCCTGGGAGCCTCGGGTATCTCGTTTGCTTCAAATGAGAAAAATCTTCTTTGTAATTCGGGCAACTTACCTTCTATCATTTTTTTTGTGAATTTAACAATTTTCAACCTTAAACTTGAAGTAACCATCCACTTATTGATTTATGTAATGTTGATCAATTTAATATTTGAAATTTCTGCTTTCTTTTCTTCTATCTCTTCTCTAAACTTCAGCTGGTGCTTGGCAATATTGACTTCGCCTAACAACCCAAAAGAACCATCTGTTTCGATATTCAATGAATCCCTTTCAAAGAGATCAAAGATTCCTTGGCAATATTCATTAACTTCTCTTGTGATTTGTTTATATTCAGCTAGTTTTGTTTCCCATACTTTAATCATTATATCCCCTTTAACTTGTTTAGAAATAGATAATTTATGAGTTTTTCCAATTTCTTCCTTTAATGAGGAAGCCACTGCTTTCTGAAAAGTAGTCCTTGATGCTTTATAATTTAAAATTTCTTGCGTCGGGTTATCCGATAAATTTTTATTCCAATTAAAACTATTTCCTTCTAAAACTTCCTCTTAGAAGGGTACCCAGTCTGCATGAAAGTGACATGGATCTTTTCTCCCGAAAAGTCTACATAACATCATGGCTACATAAACCATATATTCGTTTAAGGAAGATGTGGCATAAATCCCATGAGAATCATCCATAAACTTTGCTTCATACCTCTCCCATCCTTTAATCATGTCAAGATATGTCTGGCCTGCCTCAATGCATTCTTTTCTTTGATACTCGGCTAAAAATTCATCATTAAAGGTATGTTTATAATTCGGTGAGAGTTTATACATTACTTGAATGTGCTCAGGCCGAGCCAACGATAGCCCCTTTCTCATTCTGAATGCTCCTTGTTGGGATATCTACCTTATCCAGAGCCCAGCTGACCATCTCAGTATATGCCACTAGCCTCGGACGCGCAACAGCCTTATGAAGTTCAGACTCATCAACGTCCCATAGATGATTTTCAGAATCAGGGTCTGCATACTTTAACTCGTCCTCCAACAATTCATTAATTCCATTTCATTATTTGATGGAGTGTATGGTGTGTGGAGTAGTATCAGAGATAATATCACCTTCCTATGATTCTTCATTTTTCTTCGGTTCTTTTTTAGGTGCCATAGCTCTGCATTTGACTTGAGAACCTGTCACAGAGGGTGGATGAATAAACTCAGCTTAAAAATGAAAATACAGACGTTTCAAACTTTTATTTCGAATATATCTTAAAAATAATGAGAATTGTACATCTGTCATGAAATTAAAGCTCTTAATGGAAGATATTTTTTGGAGATACACATTTAATATCTGTACTTAGGCGCTCTCGGATTTTCAAATAAAACAAGAAACTTACTTAATTAGACAACGATGCATTGATGAACACTCAAAGAAAGATTAACTTTAAACTTGTTTTGGAAGGAGGATTTATTACTGTTAGATATGAATTAAATCTGAAAACATCACTTTTCGGGATTTCGGAAGTCTTGATGTCGAAAGGTATGTCATCGGAAAAGCCCGATCGCCGAAAATGCGAAATCGTGAAATAGCGATGTTTTATTTAATATTTAAATGTTTTTAGCATGTTAATTAATCAAGATTAGGCCCTTTCGAGATTTTAGAAATCGGGATTTCGAGAAATACGATGACATGAGACGTGCTTTCACGGAATCACGAATCCCGAAATCGTGAAATCGTGATGGCTTGTTTCTTTTCCAAAATAGGTTTTAACTTATCTACATTAAATGAATAATCATAATTAAGTCCAAAAAATCATTAGTTTAATCTATTGGGCTTTCGAAAATTGAGGTTTCGGGAGATATGATGACAAGATATGCGTTCTTGTAGAATCGTGAATCTCGAAATCGCGACGTAATTATATTGATTTTAAACCTTCTTAGAAGAGATTAGATTAATCACAAAGTTTAATTAGTGTTGTGCCTCTTTCGTCACCTTGGTGAGTATAATAGAGGTGCTTCCAAGCTCAGTTGGGTCTTCTGAGTAGGACATCTGTAGAGAAAAGAGTTAGAGAAAGAAAACAAAAACTAGCATCAAGAATTAAACTAAGAGATGCAATAAAAACAAAATTCATGAGCATAGGGACATAGAAACAAAAAGAACCAAAAGACCCATGTCACCAATGTTTGAGGTTGATCTATTGATGAAAACAAAGAACCAAGAAGAAAGGGGACTATGAGTCCCTTCTTCCTCCAAGGGAAGGCTCTTGGACCCTCACTAGATAGCTCTTCTTACCAAAAAAAAAAAAAAAATGGAAAATGGTGATGAAATAACTCTTTACAAATCCACTCAATGGTGAGGTGGATTGTCCAATGTAATGGTGCCAATATGATTGTGTCAAGGATGGAGTCCTCAAAAAAATAGAGGCAACATAACATTACTTTGAATTCCTTGAGAAAATGAGGTGCATCCATGTCTTTTTATAGCATCATTTGGGTTATTGTTTAACTGCTTTATAGTGTGAAAAGAGGCCAATTAGGGCATTATTAGGTCTTTGACCAGCCCACCAGTCGGATCCAGCCCAAATTTGAGGTCAAATCGGCTTGGGAGATGAACCATAAGTCGTTGGGAGGCTGACCACTTCCATAAATGCGTTGTTTAGCAGGTGCACATCTTTTTGCGCTAACAGTCGCACATCGTGCGCCTGTGCACGATTTCTATGTTCCTGTTCTGCGCATGTGCATGCGTGCCCAATGCCTGCAAAGCGCTTTTCAATTTTTCACTACTTTGTATAGTTTTTGACCTTTTTTTAATGTTGTGGTATTAATTCAGGTCCATGGATGACTTCATCACTGTTTGACGATGTTGAGTTCTTGTAACCATGTACGGATGAAATTTCAGTGATAACAGATGCCCCCTGATGGATGAGGTTAGGAGTAGACATATAGCCGAAATCCATCAATGTTTCTTCTACTGAGAATGTTGTTGTAAGATATAGCAATAGTGGGATCGTTCAGAGCGATCTGTTGGAGAAAAGAGGAATCGAGAGGACCCGACCTTCCATAAGGTGTATAAAATAGAAAACTGTGTACAAACGAGGTAGGCATGCCCCATGCTCATGTCATGTAACTCTGAAAAAAGATGAGTGAAGTGATGGTGTAGACAACTGTAGTGCCCTTGGGGGCGGTTGTAATAGAGGTAGAAGATAATTCGGCAAATAAAAATGCTCTGAATAGTAGGCATTGACCGCAGTAATAAGTAGCAGTGATGATGTGGGCATTGATAGCCCTGCCAAGTTCAGAGGTCTTCGGCAAATAAAAGAACTAACTACAAAAGTTGCAAAGTAAGACCCACCGTAACATGAGAAAATGTTGGCGTCGAATGTTATGGGGGTCAATGATAGCAGGGAGAAATGGTGTTTCACCCTGTTCCATCCAAGATCTCTCACTGAATGGAAAATGAGAATCAAGATACTGTCACCTTTATGGAAAATTGTGCTAATGTCGACAAAAAGGGGGACGCGACTCCCAGAAGAAAATGGCTTCGTGAAATCTACTAGGTGAGGTGAGGAAGTGGAAGAGGTACATGGACAGAGTCAAGATGTGGGAAGACTCAAGACTTCCCTTGTTTGGAGGATGTATGAGATAAAAAGTGGCCTCAACCGTTCAACAAGGTCGAGTGTCAGTGGGATGACAAGACCAGGGATAAGTTGTGCCAGAGGCGGGACAAGGTGAACAAATTCAAAGGGTAGAGGTAAGTGACCTGCGGGGTACTCTGAAGATATGGACGATGCCAAGCAAGGGAAGATGATAAGTAGTGCTCCAACCAAGGGTGACATGGGTTCCGGCTGGCCAAAAAGAAGGAAGCAGGTCGCCAAAGGTGATGACAAAATGGGTAATGTAATGACTGAAAATAAAGGTGTTTGTATAATAAATAACGAATAATTGGGGAGAAATGTACAAATACAAAAACAAGTGCCCCAGTGTGATATGGGTGGCCCATGTAGGGCATAATTTTCTTTGAAAACTGATGAAGGGTGGGGGCCCCATTGGTGAGTTTCTGTATGAGGTAGGTGAAATGAAGGTAGGTGTGCAGATTGGCAAACTGATTGTGGATGAAATGGAGGGTTCATGATACTGCGGAGGTGCAGTTAAAAAATAGAACCGGGAAGAGCTAATCTAGGAGTCTGTGTGGAAAAGCTAGCAAAATGAGGAGAAGGAGTATGTGGTTGATTCGCGACATGATGAAAGACTATCGGGACTCCCATCCCTAAAGGGTTTTGAAAAATAGCATGAGTGTCAAAAGTGTCAAGAGGTGCTATGAATGGGACAACTCATGTGGGTAATAACGATACCGAGTAACAGTACCGAAGAGGCAAATGGAGGTGTGGGTATTGTAGAGCTGGGAATGGGGATCCTAGAGGCAAATATAAGAGGGTGTGACTAGAAATGTGAGTGCGATACAATGGAAAAGACTACATGTCAGTGTTGAGTATATACCTGAAGGGGTTGTGCCGATGTATGATGATCAAGTACCTGCACACATGAAAACCAAATACCCAGAGTGAACAATATCTGAAGAGAATCAAAGATATGAGCATGTATTTGATAAGCGTGAATATGTGCATGCGTACCTGACCAGGGTATGAAAAAAAGGTGCCCCGGGGGCTCAGGATGAAAAGAGGCCCAGGGACTATTGTGATGTAGATGACGAGATGTTGATCCCGTGGCTGAAGACGGATCGAAAAATGGACACTGTGGGCTCTCGGAATGGTGAGTGGAAGTTTGGAAAAAAGGCCTATATATAGCTGTAGGGCCCACATTGCCACCTCATTTGTACTTGCTGCAATAGTGACTGGAAAAACAATTTTTAGAGGAGTTTTGGAGATTCAGGGAGGACAAGGCATATGATTGGCGATTAGCGAGCTTCAGATTAGTGGTCTGATCATCCTGCATAGAAATAGGATTTCATTTTTTGGGCAGGGGTTGTATGCGGGCCTGTACAAAGATATTTAGGGGACATGGGCCCCACATGCGCGGACGATCCAGTAATAGGTGCGCACATGTGCGTTCCTATCCACCAGATATATGCCCCTGTGAGTTGAACAAGCGCGCACAAGTGTGCGTCTGTAGGTTGAACAGGCACGCATCGG
The DNA here is from genome assembly GCA_009831015.1 of Picea engelmannii. NCBI lineage: Eukaryota > Viridiplantae > Streptophyta > Pinopsida > Pinales > Pinaceae > Picea > Picea engelmannii. The sequence goes on from ML778034.1 coordinate 70,436, forward strand.
TGCGCTCCTATATGGTGAACAGGTGCACTTGGGAGAACGCCTGTGAAGCAAACAGGTGTGCACTGATGCACACTTGTGTAGTGAACAGGGTCACACACATGCACACTTGTGTAGTGAACAGGCGTGCATGTGTGCGAACCTGTGTAGTGAACAGGCGTGCATGTGTGCGAACCTGTGTTGAGGTGTATAAAAATGAGTCTTTTTTATGTTGTTGATGGTTTCTTGAGCTGATATAGGACTCTGTGTTGTCTGCAGGTGGATGGTTGTGACGATGTTGGTGGGGTGGCGAGAGCGAGACTTGTCTCAACTGCAAGACGTCATGGCCATTGAGGGGCCAGGTGTGCGAGCCACTTTGGTAGCCTGTGGGCTACTAAAGTTCTTTGAGTGCCCATTGATATGGGCACAGGAGTATCTTCTACAGTTCCTGATTCAGATGTGGATTCCGGAGCTGCACTGCTTCCTCATGTGAGGAGAGCAGATCCCCTTCACTACGATGGCAGGCCATAGTATGACGAGTAGCAGTGGCTGCTGCATTGATGATCGGACGAATGTCGTCAGGGCATGAGGGGCCGGTAGGGGGTGGACCACCACCTCCTGGGGTAGGAGGTGGTAGGCCGCCACCTCCTGAGGGAGGAGGCGATGGTGCTCTAGAGGCACCGTGAGTGGTGCTCTGAGGCATTTGAAGTATATATATTTTTTTGTATATAGGCTGGTGAGCACATTTTGTACCGAGGTGCTGCATTGGCCTATAGATATGTGTATTTTTTGTATGTAAACATTCGGATGGCACTGTGGACCTATATATATATATACATGAGTATACTTTTTGAGATCTATGTGGTGTTTACATGTTTTTGGTTAATGTTTTGATGATGTCTATTCTAGGTATATGCTATGACAGGATTGTGATATGTTTATGTATGTGTAGAGGTAGCTTGATGTGATATATGCCAGTCTAACACAATATTAGCTAGGTTATCTGTAATTTGATTCAATTGTCTTGGAATATGTGTAAATGTAATGGAATCAAAATGTCGAGATAAAAGCCTAACCTGTAGGTATTTGCGAAAGAGGCAAGGATTACGGACGCGGTACACATTGTTGAGCTGGAGAATGACTAGTTGAGAGTCGAGGAAGACGCTAAGGTGACGAATATGATGATGTTGGGTGTCGGCCAGGAGGCCAATGACAACAGTGTATTCGGCTTGGTTGTTGGTTGCTGACCCCAAACATATGTCGCTCTAATGGAGCATTTCATGTGACGGGGTGTAGAGATCCCAAGCAGTCGAAGCGAGATTTTGTTTCCAATGGCTAGCGCCATCGACGTAATCGATGTGGTAGGCTGGTGGAGGAAGCATCTGTCAATAGCAAAAAGGATAGTTTAGATGTGAGGGGAGGGGAAAAAGATTAAAAACGCTAGAGAAGAAATAACCTAAAGTAGAATGACTACTTTTAAGCATAAAATTTCTTGAGATACAACCCATTGATGGGTTCTTTGAGAGAGAGGCCTTCGAGAGAGGCTAGGATATATGCGCCTTTGGTGAGGCAATGTTGAATGATGTATGGGTCATGCCAGAGTGACTCAAATTTTCCATGGCCAAAGGTGACATGGGTGATATCGTAAGCCAGGATGAGGTCACCTTCGCAAAATGAGCGAAGGTTGACATGGCGATCAAAGGTAGCCTTGGATCATTTTTTAGCTGCCTCGTTGTTTTGTAAGGAAGATTGACGATCTTCATCCAGAGACTCCAAGTTTAGCAAGCACTGCTCCATTGGAGAAGTGTCGGGTAATAGCTCAATGGTAGTGCGTAAGGTGGGAATTTCACACTCTATGGAAAGAGTTTCTTTGACCCCATGGACTAAATGAAATGGTGTGAAACCAGTAGTGGTTTTCATAGCTGTTAGGTAAGCCCATAATGCATAAAATAACATATGATGCCAATTGGTTTTATGTTTATTAACCATGCGCTGTAACATGGTCTTGAGGACTTTGTTAATGGCCTCGACCTGTCTGTTAGACTGAGGGTAATATGGTGAGGAAAAATCATGAGAGAAGCCTAACTGAGATGAGAGTTCGATGAAGATCTCATTCTTGAAGTGTTTTCCATGGTCGGAAATGAGTTGGAGGGGTACTCAAAAGCGGGATATGACGTGGTTAAAGAAAAAACATGCTGCAGTGTCAGCGGTGTTGTTGAAAGTGGGCATAGCTTATGCCCATTTGGTGAAGTAATCAACAGCGACAATGATGTATTTGTGACCATTGTTGGAGGGGGGATTACAATTCATAAAGTTGATTCCCCATTTGCAAAAAGGGTCGGCAGTAATGACAGGGTGAAGAAGAGTGGGGGGAGCTCGGGCTTTGTTGGTGTAAAGCTGCATTGCTCACATTGTTTAATGACATGAATGCAATCATGAAACAAGGTAGGACAAAAGTAACTGGCTTGGATAATCTTTTGAGCAGTGGATATACTCGAAAGATGGCCCCCACATGTGTCATTGTGGCAGTCGTTTAAGACTTTATCGGCCTCATCAATAGTCAGGCATCGACGAAGAATGGTGTCGACGCCCCACCAGTCTAGTATGTCACTGAGGAGAAGGTAGCGGGGGTCCTGATGGCGAATACGTCGATGATCATCTCGTGAAAGGTGGTTACTGAACTTTTGAGTTTGGAGGTAGACGAGGAGGTCGTCATACCAAGGATCATCCGAAGTGATGTAAAAGAGATGTTCGTCGGGAAAGTCGGTGTTGATGGGGGTACTGGTGGTGTCAGAGGGGAGGGTCGTGACAAGTTTGGCGAGAATGAGGGCCTTCTTACTCTTAAGTGTTGGGAAGTCAAGGTCATACTCCTGAAGGATAACGATCCATCAAGTGAATTTTCCCTTAACTTGCCGACGGCTGAGCAAGTATTACATAGGGTTGGAATCTGCGAAGACCTTTGTTGTGCGAAGAAGAATGTAGTGGCACAGTTTTTGGACTGTGAGGACGAATGCAAGAGAGATTTTCTCTTCGTGTTTATACTTCAAGGGTGGCCTTGAGAGGTTTTTACTAACGTAATAAATGACATGTTCACAATTATCATCACCGAGCTGGACGAGGACACCGGCTACTGATACAGCTGATGCTGATACATAGAGGATATAGTCGCGATTGTAATCAAGTGCACTAATTAAAGGTGCATTTGAAAGTGCTGCTTTAAGATCATCGAATGACTGTTGGGTATGGTCGTCCTAGTGAAAAGGGATGTCGTGACGTAGTAAGCGAAGAAAACAATGTGCGTGTATGGCGTAATCTGGGACAAAGCATGAAAGTTAGCTTTGCCTGTAGACTATGAAGTTGTCGTAAATTTCGGGGAGGTGGAATTTCGGTGATAGCTTGGACTTTGAGGGGGTCCATGGTAATATTGCTTTGGGAAATAACAAAACTAAGGAGGCGCCCTGCGGTGACACAGAACACACACTTGAAAGGATTCAAGCGGATGTTGTACTGACGACACCATTGAAAGATGGTTCATAAATCATCGAGATGTTGGGTGCGTTTCTTGGATCGAGTTGTGAGGTCGTCCAAGTAGGCGAGGATGATATTAGCCAGATCGTGAAAGATGTATGTCATCACCTGCTGGAAAGTTGTGCCGGCATTCTTTCAACCCAAAGGCATGACACAATATGCAAAAGTACCCCACGGGGTAGTGAATGTGGTTTTATACTGATCGTCTAGGTGGATTTGAATTTGATTATAGCCAGAGAATCCATCCATAAAGGAGAGAGCCTCGAGAGGCATGTCCCAAAGAGAATTTGATCGATGAAAGGCATTGGAAAGTTGTCTTTGGGACATGCCTGATTGAGATCGCGGAAGTCTATGAAAACGTGGATAGTGCCCTATTTTTTATTAACAGGTACAGGGTTGGAAACCCATGAGGTATAGGCGATGGGGTAAATGAAACCGACAGTGCGTAACTTGTCAATTTCGGCTTTGATAGCCATGGCTTTGGATGGGTGTAGCGGTCGCTATTTTTGGTGAACTGGTGTAATGTTGGGCCAGGTGTCAATGCGATGTTCAACAATAGAGGGATCAAGGCCAGGCATTTCCGTGTATGACCAGGTGAAAATATCCCTATATTCCTAGAAGAGGGCTTTATATGTGGCTATTTCCTAAGGAGTGCAAGCAACTCCAATGGTGATTTCTTCAACAATGCCATTTTTAATGTAAATGTCGATTTTAATGGTGGGGGAAATGTTGGCCATGTTTCCTTCTTCAAAAGCATCAGGGGCAAGGATGGGATTTTTGAACCAATTGATAGGCCCTGATGGGATAAAATCCTTGGTTTCGACCGCATAAATGGGGTTGTGGTTAGGAGGCATGGAGGTTTCCTGTGGAGAGAAGAGTGCACGATGGTGTAGCGCATCCTAGAGAGAGTCAGGGTGGTTTAACTCTTCGAGTATTTCTTCGTTGCATTGGAAGTGATGGGAATACAAGGGGTCGTTAGGAGTGATCTCGGTGATAGTGGTGGTGTGGTTGCCCCCTGGTGAAGAAGCAGAGGGAACATTGTGAGGAGATGGTGAGGGTTCACTCGACATAAACCATATATTGAAGTACTGAGGGGTACCCGTGGTGTTTGGGTGGAGAGTGTTCGTAGGGGAGTTGGGGGGATTAGGGGGTGAATCCTCAGATACATCATCTAAGAGCCATGGAGGTGTTGGGAGTGTCTCAGGTTCAGGATAAATGACGTGAAGAGATTCTAGTGACGAGGTAATGTCAACTATTGCCTCTGCGGGTTGGTGAAGTAGGGTCAATTGATGTTGCCCATATTCAAGGATCATAGGACACTGATAGGTAAAATGAGCTAATGAATCACAGAGAGAGAAAGGGCATATCATACGTTCATTCACTAAAGTGGTGACATACCAGATGTCAGTGATATTTGTTGAGGAGGACATAGAAGGACAAGGGTTGTTCTAGAAGTTCTAGCATATGGCGGCTAATGTCTGTCGAAAGCATGGCAGTGCTGGGCAATGATGGGTATAATGGCCATACTCTGAAAATATAGCACAAGCGTATTTGGTCCTCAACCCTTTACTACTGGACGGGTGGGTAGTAGTGGTGGGACTAGCAGTAGTGGCGGGTGTTGGGGGAGTTTGAGTGAGGGGGATCAAATTCTGTAATTTAGGTAGTGATGGACAATTGTTGGTTTGGTGGCCCTCTTTCTCACATAGTGTGCAAGGTGGTGGGATGTGTGGAGGAAGTGGAGTGGTGGGCTCCTTCTTCTTTCTCCTGCCCCCAGATGCAGCAGGGGGGTTAGTGAGTAGGGGGGTGGTGGGGGTAAGGATGGGAATCATCATGGAGATTCCTTCCTGGGGGGGAAGGGATGGTCGAGGGACCATCTCTGGTGGGTGTAAATACCAAATTGGGATTGCTAACACAATATTAGGTAGTGTGAGAGTTGCGGCTACCTGAAAATCTTCGATACCGGGTGGAGGGTAAAAGAAGGGAATTTGAGTGAGGGGTTGGGGAACTGTCTCCCAAACTGGACTATGTCCTTGGGGAGAGGTGGAATCGTGGACTGGTGGGTCGACGAGTGTCCAGGATTTTCTTCAGGGGGGGGTTTTGCGACAAGTGGGACGTCAGGTATGATAGAGGCCGTTGTAAGAGGAAGGGTATCCTCTGTGTGAGTTCCATTAGATGATATGAAACACACTTGATTGGAAGGGTGTATGAGTGGTGGTGGTCCATGATATGTTCCTAATAAGGATGGATCTTTAAAAATCCCAGGACCCATCTCGAGAAGTGGATATGTGTCATGGCTTGTGTGGATGAGAGGAAGAATGTTATCGATGTTGGCAGATGGATTAGGCTCATAATGTGAGACTTGGTCAATGGTAACGATCTTCCCATTATGAGGGAACATCATTGTCCGAAATACAGAAGATGCTACTGCCTTCATAGCGTACATGTAGCTACGACCGAACAAGATATTATAATCGAGCAGGGTGTTGATAACTTCGATATCGATGAGAATAGTCTTGCCCCCGAGTTCGATGAGGACATTTTGGAAGAGTCCTTCAGGAGAGGATGGTCGTCCGTCATAAGCGCGTAATGTGATGGCAGATGGTATGAGTTCTGGGGAACCAAGTTTCTGCCATACTATTTTGGACATGATGCATGTAGATGCACCTTCATTGATGATACACCGATGAACTGTGATATTCCGTATTTTCACTGGTATTTGAAAAGCGATCAAGGAGGGAAGATGAGGTTATCTGCTGTCAAGATCAAAGGTAATGAGTTGGGTATCTATGGGGTCGACTTCCCCCAAATTTGAAAGTAGTGATTTCCACTGAGTAGGACAAGTTTGAAGGACTTCTAAGATTGACATGGAAGCTGGGGATTGTGCTAATTCGTCTACCAAACCATAGTTATGAGCTTCCCTAGCCTGTGGGTTGTGGACATTCCTACGCAATGGGATGTGAGGGATGTGAAGCGGTTGTTTGGAGGAAGGGTGAGGGATTATCAATGGGGGTCCCATCAGTGGAGGGGTTTTCTCTGGAGGGATGGGAGTAGACTCAGTAGGGGCATGATACTGACGATTACACATTTGCAGAAGGATTTCTTCTTCACTGGTGAGGAGAATTGTACGATCTGCTGGATTGTTGGGGTTGAGGTATTGTCCTTCTTGAGGTGGGGGATGTTGTGTGTCCTGTTGGGTATTTATCACACCTTGATGTGGGATAGTATTTTGCAGCACGGTGAGAGGGGATTGTTGCACATATTGTTGGGGTGCCTGTTGAGGGCCAGGTTGTGCAGGAGAATGGGGAAGACTACCAGAGTCTTTTAACCATTTGAAATCAACAATCTAGGGGAAATGATGAGTGTAATGGATGAACTCACCACAAAGGGCACAAGGGAAGATGTTTTTAACATTTTTTCACCCTTGGTGTTTATTAGTATTTCCCCCTTGGGCATTTGGGTTCCCTTGGTTCCGGTTGCCCCCAGTGGGTTGGTGTTGTGGGGGTTGATTCCTCCCTTGACCTGGGTTGTTGTTATTCTTGTGCAATCCTTTCTTCTTGGCATTGTTCGATGGATGAGTTGGATTGGCTGTATTCAACTGTTCAAAACTTTGGTATTGTTGAACAGCAGAGGGTTGAACAAAATTCACCCCCGCATGAGGATGTGGGGGAGCCATGGGTTGTGGAGGACCAGGAAATGGGAAGTATGGATTATGTGGTGGTACTAATCCATAAGGTACATAGGAAGGCATAGTGCTTTCTCTAGTACTATAGGTTGAGGTTGAGGGAGTACCACTGTTTGTTGAAATAGGTGGATGTATGGGAGGTGTCGGCAGTGGTCCACTGATGGGTGGAGGTATAGCAACAGGGTATGGCTATTGATAAGTGGGTTGGGGGTAATAAGAAGTGCCCCTGTATGCCGATGGGTATTGAGGTGTTCCATACATTGGTGGTGGTTGTGGTTGTGGACTGTGGCGAGTAGTGGCACCAATTAGTCCGTCTGCTGAGTGGGACATTCCAAGTTTGTCTTCGCCAAATGGCACAGGTTTTGGAAGATAAGGAAGTACAGTGTATAAGTATCCTGACTGTGCATAGATGAGGTCATACTGTTGGGCCTTACTAATGGCTTCCTCTTCAGATTGAGGGAAGGTGGAAGCCACATCCTTTCCAAGGAGAGAGACAAGTGATCTAAGAAACCAGTCGAGACACTGTTTCTTGGTGGTTTCTGCTTTGCACAAAGTATGTCTCCTACGCCACTCGTGAATGTGGTCAGCGATGTGTGTGGCTGAGGTTTGTTTTAAATTAGAAAGTAGTTCTAGACCATTGTCATGGCAGATGGGCAATTGGAAGAAGGTCAAGAATTCTTTGGCCAATGACTCAAAAGTTGCATGGGATCCTGATTTTTCTTCGACATACCATTTAGCCGATGGGCCAATGAGTGTGCGTTGAAATAATTACAGTCTGATGGAATCATCCATAATTCCATTGGAGGAGAACCATAGGTGAAAGGTCATGACATGGTTGGCAGGGTCATTGTTTGCCTTTCCTTCAAACTTGGGTATGTGTGAAGGTAGTTTGGTTGGCATTGCAGGCCATGTGGGATCATGCAATATAGGATCATTGGTGAGTTTGGTGAGATCCGATATGTTGAGAGAGGAGAAATATGGCATCTACAGTGGGGGGGGAGGATTAGCTTTGGCCATAGTGTGTTGTGAACCTGACCCTTGAGGGGGGCTAGGTGGGTTGGTGCTCCCTCCTTGAGAGGAAGTGGGTCCCCTGCTTAAGTGTAAAGGAGAGCGAGTGAACGGATGGCCTTGGGAAGTTGACCCAAGTAATGTAGAACTAAGAAAAGTTGATCCTAAAATAGTAGCACTCACAGGAGTGTGTGAAGGAGGTGCTGATGAGCGGGCATGAATAGATACTCCCCCTAAGATAGGAGGGAGGTTTAGCAAGTGTCATGAATGACGGGGGTTCTGTGGTTCCCATATGATGTCAGACTAGTTGTGTGAATGTGTACAAAAAGTGGTGAGAGTAATATAGAAACAAGAGCCTTTGCATTGAATGTTTACACAATATATATATCTAAATCAAACTGGAATCAGATGTGAATCATACATAAAATGTTTTAAAAAAGAAGTATATATATGGATAAGTTGGTTTTGTCCATGTGGGGGAATCAAAAGAAATCAAATTCTCGTGTCCTAGAATACGTAAAGCCCTTCCTCTCAAATAGAATTGGACCTTCCAATAGTACTCAACAGTGGGATCTGAAGTCACTGGAAGAGAAACTAGTGAAGGATGAAATAATTGGTTATAATGAGGGGTAAAGGGGGCATATCATGAAATAACTGGCGATATTTCCCAATAGCCACACAAAATCCAATCAAGGTGCAATTGCAGCCCACAATTGCCACCTGGGTAGATGTCATAAAGTTGGTCACTAGGTACCTTGGTCAAAGTGCGACATTTACATTTTAGGCCTAAGAAATGGGTCACGGGCTGGATCCCATCCAAGAGGTGGGTGCCTCAAGGGGGGATGCACAGAACAACTGGACCTTGGCCTTCAACCCTTCACGGGTATCTCCCTGCCTTATGGTAATTGGAACACTTGACTTGGAGGATTTTTAGTTCCCTATTTGACAACCACTATGTTTTGACAATGTGAGAACCAGATAACGGGGAGTTTTTTGGATGGATATCCCCAAAATCCTACCTAGACTAAAAAAATTCTTTTGGCACCTCCTATGGAGGAAAACTTAGTGAGTTTTTAGAAATATTTTATATGTAGTTGTTTTGGGAGGTTGGGAGTGCAAACCAATCCTCATTGATTAAAAATGGGAGTGGATAGTTTCGTCAAGAAAAGGGTGGGGTGTTTTCAGAATCCCTTCGGAGGAAACTTACTTTGACCTCCATGTTTCAAGAAGAATCTATGTGAGTGATAAGTGACTTTTGTGTGTGAGTGAAATTGTGCCAATTTTTTAGTGAATTAGATGTTACCTTGCTGCATGTGGACTTCGCTTGGTCCTTACAAGAGTTTGATTACCTAATTAACTAAGTTCCTTTGGTACAACCTTGAGTAATTCAAAAGTCCCTAGGAAGCTAGCATGTGGACATGTGGGTTCGTTCCTATCTTTTAACTCCCTATTGTGATGTAATCTAAGAAAATCTTTGAAACTGTCCTAGATTGAGCATGTGGGCATGTGTGGGCTCATTACAAACCTTTAAACTTCCCTAGTGTTTTGATCTAAGAAAGCAAAAATTCAACCACTATCCTATCTTTGTAGCATGTGGGCATGTATGGGCCCATTACAATATTAAGATGTGTTTGAAAAAGAAAACTAAGAGGAGTCCCAAGAAGGGTTGTTGTCCTCTCCTAAAGGTTTTAATGTTCTTAAGGGAGATGAAATTGTTTCACAATCTTTTTCTGATTCTCAAGATCACCTAGAGGCGAGAGAGAAGAGCATACTAAGAGATTGTTACTCAAATTCTAGTCCCAATGCAAGTTAAATGTGATTAAAAATGATTTCCAACTTATCTTGTGACTCAAAACAAGCCATCCATGAGGCAAAAAGCAAATAAGGGAAATTGATTTTATCCTCCTAAGTGCCTATGTGTTTTTTGACTAACCCCTTTATATGATGAGGGGACTAAGTGTGGTGCATCTTTAAAACATGCTTGACATCATTTTTAAGAAGGAAAATTTCCCTCCCCACATCTCAACAACTTTACAATGTAAAATTTTGCACAGATGTGTGGGTCCCAGTGGAGACAGAGGCACACAGAGCGCATGCGCGCAAACAGAGACAAGCCAAAAGGCACGAGTGTGCAGAATCAAATTGTAAGTCATGCGCATGGGTATATGATGCACGTCTGTGGGATGAAAAACCCGTGCATATGTGGCACACAGCCAAGAATGAAAAATATGAATGGATTTCTCTCAATTCAACTTGGAACTAACTGGTTGGTAGGTCGTCTTAGTCCGGTTAGTGCACCTACAAGTTAAGCAAACTAAAAGAAGAGAAAGAAAAACCCAAATGAGGTAGGAAATTGATACCTTTCCCCAGTGGAGTCGCCAATCTGTTGCACCTTTTTTGTCACCTTGGTGAGAAGAATAGAGGTGCTTGCAAGGTCAGTTGGGTCTGTTGAGCAGGACAACTATAGAGAAAAGAGTTAGAGAAAGAAAACAAAAACTAGCATTAAGAATTAAACTAAGAGATGCAATAAAAACAAAATTCATGAGCATAGGGACATAGAAACGAAAAGAACCAAAAGAACCATGTCACCAATGTTTGAGGTTGATCTATTGATGAAAACAAAGCACCAAGAAGAAAGGGGACTATGAGTCCCTTCTTCCTCCAAGGGAAGGCTCTTGGACCCTCACTAACTAGCTCTTTTTACAAAAAAAAAATTAAAAAATGGAAAATGGTGATGAAAGAACTCTTTACAAATCCACTCAATGGTGAGGTGGATTGTCCAATGTAATGGTGCCAATATGCTTGTGTCAAGGATGGAGTCCTCAAAACAATAGATGCAGCATAACATTACTTTGAATTCCTTGAGAAAATGAGGTGCATCCATGTCTTCTTATAGCATTCATTTGGGTTATTGTTTAACTGCTTTGTAGTGTGAAAAGAGGCCAATTAGGGCATTTTTAGGTCTTTGACCAGCCCACCAGTCAGATCCATCCCAGATTTGAGGGTCAAATCGGCTTGAGAGCTGAACCATATGTGGTTGGGAGGTCGACCACTTCCATAAATGCATTGTTTAGCAGGTCCACATATTTTTGCGCTAACAGTCGTGCATCGTGCGCCTGTGCGCGATTTCTACGTTCTTGTTCCATGCATGTGCACGTGCGCCCAATGCCTGCAAAGTGCTCTTCAATTTTTCACTACCTTGTATAGTTTTTGACCTTTTTTGAATGTTGTGGTATTAATTCAGGTCCATGGATGACTTCATCACTGTTTGACGATGTTGAGTTCTTGTAACCATGTGCGGATGAAATTTAAGTGATAACAATTGAGACTTAAATGAATCAGGAAATCGGGGATCGAGGTTTTGTGATTCAATTGGCATCGAACATTTGTTAATAGAAAACCCCGAAACCTGATTTCTTTCACGTTTAAATTTAAAAATCAGAAATTTTGAATTCGAGCCCGTTTTAAATAATTTTTCAAAGAGTGTTGGAAAAATAAATGATGAAGAGGCGTCGCGAATTTAGAAATGACAAAATTCTTATTTTAAGAAAACCGAAACACGAAAAACATAAAAAATAAAAATCTAAGCCTTAAGGATTAAAGATTTTTAAGATCTGTTTCAACAGGAGGATATTTAGTTGTAAGAGAAAAAGTTAAAAGGACTTAGACTAGGACAAGTGGGAAGGAGGCGACATATGCACTAGGAGAGTAAGCATAGGAATTGGCAAGTATGACGCAAGGATAGCTTAGCTAAAGGGCAAGGGAACCAATAGTTTTTTTTTATAGGGGTGAAGAAATCAAGCTTAGATGCTTAATCCTAATCCTAACCTAGCAAATCCCCTAAAGGAGTAATGTTTGTTTACAGACAAGTAAAGAAAACTTACGCCTAACCCTGTTTCTAGTTTAAGTAGCACCAATTTGAAATGTCCTTGAACTCACCCTGACAACTTTGGTTGATGCAGGTTAAAGCATATAGGATGGTCAGGACTCGAGGGAGTCGAGGCAAGGGAGTGTCGTCACAAGCACCTCCAAAACCACCAGTGCCACCACCACCATCGCCCAAACTAGCGTTCATACTACGCTCGTTGGAAGCCATTAATGAGACTTTAAAGGGGCAACAACTGGAAAGGACTGAAGTGGAACCCCTACCGTCTAGAATGGGTAATCCAGAAGCGTCAAGGGATTTAGGGGGAGGAACTCCACCCGAAGACATCACGCGAGAATTGTATAATATCAAACTTCTGGAGATTGTCGGGGGTCATGCCAGTGAATGCGCGGAAGCATGGTTGGAAGGCATGATAAGGTGTTTTTCCTTAAGGGACTATGCATCCAACTCAAAGGCAAAGATCATAATTTTTTAGTTAAGAGACAACGCCTTGAACTGGTGGGGTAACCTGGAAAGACAACTGCACCTTACCCCAGACACAGTATGTTGGGAACTTTTTGAGGAGAGGTTCCAAAGGAAATATCTACCAGCATACTATGAGGAACAACAGGTAGGGGCAGTTCATGCCTTAGTATAGAGAAATAAAACTGTAGAAGAATATGAGATTAGATTTATGGAACTGGTCAAATATGTTTTGTATATGGATAATCAACAACGACAGGCAGAGCACTTCGTCTATGGATTGAACCCTAAGATAAGAGCTATGGTGTGGATGTGGAAACCGTCTTTAGTAGCAGAAGCGGTGGAAAATGCACGTTACACGGAGGAACACATGAACTTAACCAGGGGTATAAGACCGACATTTTCGCATTGTCATGGATTCATAGGAAAGGCCCTGAGGACATTTCCTAGGGGAGGGAGCTCGAGGACACCACCATATGGTAATAGAGTCGCTCCAAGGACAGTAGTCGCAGGGATTTCAATGGCAGCGAGTGCAACATCCCGTTCATCGCCAACAACGTAGACAGTGATCCGGATTTATGTAGGAACATAATGAAATACATAAATACACATAAACACAGAGATGCAATGGAAATAAGACTTCATTTCATTAATAACAAATGACTGAAATATGCTTACAAACAGAATAGAAATAAAGTAGCTAGGGCGCTGGTAGCTTATCTCTGAGAAGAGATGTGGCAGCTACTGGCCTATGAACTATGTTACAATGAGGCTCAAAGGACTATTATTATTGAGAATCAATGGAAAACCCTAAACATCCAAATACCTAACCCTAGGAGATGAAACGCCAAGACTATGGGCCTCGTTTGGGTATGTTGGTACATCAACTTCCCAGGGACGTAACTTTGGCATACGATCTTTGTTCAACACGTTCTATACCTCGTTAGAAATATATATCCGAGGAATAAAACTTTTGGGTGAGAAACATAAATAAAAAATAATGTTGCTCCACGTTTTCCCAAAAAAATGTTGTTTAAGGCCTCAAAACGGCTCTGGAAGTTCAAGACCCGAAAAACTGTTAAAAATAGTAAACTGTACAAAAACTGAAAAACTGAAAGAAGCAATGGTGGGGGTCCAAGTGGAATAGGTTGGTGGCCACCAATATCCACCTGAATCATTCCTCCCCCCTTAGGATGAACTGGTTCCCATTGCATTGAGTTCCTCCATGGGATGAGGAAACTTCTGCTAAACTTGGTCCCTGGTGAGCCATTTGCTTAGTTCTAGCTTGTTCCATGCAGTCTGGATTTAACTCTGTTGGTGTGAGTTTTTCTACCATGTCAAATGTGTCTAGTAGAGGTGGAAAGTAGGGCTAAAGGTGGTCCACATTGAACACTGGGTGCAGACCAAGGAATGGTGGAATGTTGAGCTCAAAGGAATTTTCCCCTATAGCCTTAGTGAGGGTGTACGACCCATATCAGAGTGGACGAAGCTTGCGGTGGGGTCTAGCGAGGCGTTCCTTTTGAAAATGTAGCCACACTTTTTCACCCACTTGGAAGTTGTGTGGCACCCGATGTTGATCATGTCGCTGCTTGTACTTAGCATTGGCTCTGTCCAAGATGTCATGAACCTGTTGGTGGATGTGTTGAATGTGCTCAATGAAGTTTTTTTCCTTATCTACCTCAGACTATACATGAGCTGAATCTTCCTGAGTAGCCACAAATGGCATGGCTATGTCAATGGGATATAGTGGCTGGAATCCCAAGCCCACTTGAAAGGGGTTGTGGCTAGTTGAGCTACGGAGAGCCCAGTTGTAGGTGTGTTGTACATAGGGGAGGCTCTCATCCCATTTGCATGGGTGCTTTGAATTGTACATGTGCATAATGTGTATGATCATCCGGTTGACGACCTCTGTCTGGCCATCAGTTTTGCGGATGGAAAGCTGTGGACTTGGTGAGCTTGGTGTCCAACATCAACCAGAGGCTGGACCAAAATGTACTGAGGAACCTACTATCCTGATCTAAGATGATAGACTGTGGGATCCCAAAGTGTACCCACACTTGTTCAAAGAAGAGTTTAGCAATGGCTTCTGCTATGATATTCTTCTTGCAGGCCATCATAGTGGACATCTTCGAGAATCGGTCGACGACCAAAAAAACACATTCATTGCCATGCTTAGTATAAGGAAGCCCCGACATGTAATCCATAGAGATGGATTCCCAAGGTTGACTGGCGGTAGGAAGCGAAGTATAGAGGCCTTGCTTCTTGATGGTCGCTTTGGCAATGGCACAAGCAGTGCAGGACTTGATGTACTTCCAGAAATCTTGTCGAAGGTTCGGCCAATAGAAATACTTTTGCAGTACTGCCACAGTTTTCTTGACCCTCAAATGCCCAACGACCCGACTATAGTGCACCTCCAAAATAATCTTGGCACGCTCGCTTGAAGGAACACAAAGGTGTCCCAGGTGACAAAGCAAGGCATCCTGGAGGTGAATATTGGGAACTTGCTTACCCTCCAAGAGTGTATTGTATGTGTGGCCGAATTCTAGATCACTTGTGTAGAGAAGTGGCCAATTGGAAGTCTCGTGCCCACAAGAGTTGAGCATAGTGGTTAGCACCACAATGGGTGGTCGAATGAGGTAGTCTACAACATTATTGGCGTTGCCTTTTTTGTACTTAATGTTCAAATGAAACTGTTGTAGGTATGTGGACCACTTCTGATGGCGATCGTTTTGCAACTTTTCTTGTGTCTGTATGAACTGTAGGGGTCGGTGGTCTGTGTGGATGATTGTTTCCTTTCCCAAAATGTAATGCTTCCATTGCCGACAAGCCTGCATAATGGAATACATTTCTTTGTCATAAGTGGGATACTTTCGGAATGTGTCAGAAAGTGTCTCACTATGATATGCCACTGGATGCCCATGTTGAGTAAGGACTGCCCCAATAGCATAGTCAGAGGCATTTGTCTCGATCTCAAATGGTTGTTTCAAGTCTGGTAATGTGAGCACTGGTGCATATCAGAGGCGATGCTTCAACTCCCCGAACACCTTCTGTTCAGATTCAAACCAAAAGAATTTTTCTTTAGCTCCTCCCTTGGTGACTTGACTCAAGGGCCAAGTGATATGAGAGAATCCCAACACAAACCTACAGTAGAAATTGGCAAGACCTAAAAAGCTTTGGAGCTCTATTAGGGTGGTTGGGGCTGGCCAATCCTGAATGACTTGGATCTTTGTTGGATCCACATGCACCCCCTGTTCATCAATAATGTATCCTATATATTGAACCTAGGTTATTCCAAAAGTGCATTTCTCCAAATTGGCACACAACTTGTGTTGCCGCAGTGTTTGGAGGAGCTGTTGAATGTGGTGGAGGTGTTCTTCCCAAGTCTGGTTTAAGATCAGAATGTCATCCAAGTACACCACTACAAATGAGTTGGTGAATGGATGCAGGATGTCATCCATTAGCCCCATGAAGGTTGCATGGGCATTCGTCAACCCGAAAGGCATGAACAACCATTCGAAAAGGCCCTCCTTGTATTTGAATGTAGTCTTCCACACATCAGAGGGTTCGATTGGTACCTGGTGATACAAAGACTTCAATTCGATCTTGCTGAGATATTTTTCCCCCTTGAGTTGGTCCAGAAGGTCATCAATCCATGGGATCGGGTACCTATTCTAGACAGTGATCTTGTTCAGTGCCTGATAGTCAATGCAGAGTCTCCAAGTCCCATCCTTCTTCTGCATGAATACGATCGGGCTCCCACAGGGCGATGAACTCGGCTGGATGTGACCTTTTTGCAACAGCTCCTGAATCTTCCTCTTGATTTCCTCATTCTCCAGGATAGAGCATCGATAGATGGGTCCATTAGGTAGAGACACACCTCGGGTCAGATCGATGGGGTCCTTGACTTGGTAGTGTAAAGGCACCCCTGTGGGGAAGGTGAAGATGTCCTCATACTCCTCCATGACCTTATCTGTCCGTTGTTTTCATGCAGCGGGGCCTTGTCTGGAGGTCATGGCCACAATCTTCCTCTTTCCCTGAGGGTGGATCATCAAGAAAAAAAATTTCTTGGTTTTGGAAATGAGCTTACTGCATTGTTTTGTAGTAACCAAGGAGATGGTGGTAGGCGATGCTATCTCCGGTATCCTATACAACTTATTGCCCAAAGTGATAATAACAGCATGAGGCCTGGAATCATACACATCATGTATCTTACACAAGTACAGTTGGCCTAATAATACATTAGAAACATCAAGAGGAGCAATGTCACATAATACCTCATCCGTGAAGGGCTTGATGTTGTAGGGAAGGTGACATTGTTGACTGATGCGGAGGTCCCGTCCTTGGTGAAACCACTCGATGATGTATGGTTGTGGGTGTGCTGTGGTTGGCAAGCCCAGCTACTTCACGACCTCTACCGAGATGAGGTTCTTCTGGCTCCTGCTATCGACAATGAACTGCAATGGGGAACCCTTTACCCACATCTTGGAATGGAAGAGATGCTCTGCCTCCTCTGGATCTTCTGGTTCCTCCTTCTGGATATTCATGGTGGCAACCATGGTGTTGAGCTCTACATCGATAATCTGCTTCCCCCTGTCATTCCCCTTGTAAGGTTCTGATTCAGAGTCAGAACATGCATTCGATTCAGAAGCCTTCAACTCGGCTACCAGTGACTGCTTGGCCCAACACTCACTTGTGTTGTGAGTGGAGCTCTTATGGAACTCACACCACTTCCCCGTGTCCTTTTTTGGCTTCATGGTGTTCTTTTCTTATGGCTTTGGCAGGTTGTCCTAGGTTTCCCCACCTTGGCTTGGTCCTTTGTTCTGTGGTTTGGGAGTACCTTTCCCTTGGTTTTGATTTGCAGACCCAAAGTCTCCCTTCCTCTGTTTGAACTTCTGCTCAATCTTGGCAGCATATCGGTATGCCACACCAAGCGAGGAGATGTCGAGGAAATCCATTTCCTCCTAAATGTATCTATGTAGAAAACTATGGTACTTTAACACCAAATGTTTCTCTGAATCTTTGATACCCAACTTTGTGCATAGGGTATGAATCAGATTCGTCATCTCATGCACATCTTGGTCCCTTTGTTGCCGCAACATAGTCCATTGTATGTATTTGTCCTCATAGCTCCCCATGGGATAATATTTTCCTTGATGGAATCTTAGAAATAATTCCAAGTAGGTGCAACCGAGAACAAAGAGGGTTCTCCCTCACCCTCTTGCTCCGAGTAGGTTTCCCACCAGTCCTTGACATGGGGGGTGGATTTGAGGAGTGAGAAAATAATCTTTTCTCGGTCGGAAAAGTCATGAACCAAGAAATATCCTTCTAACAGATTCAACCATATATCTACAACATCTGCATCTATTTGGACATCAAATATGGGAATGTCAAAGTTTACTTGTACCTTAAAAGGAGTGGCACCTCCAAAGTGGCTTCTAGATGTTGATGTGCCACCAGTCTGAATCCGTTGAAGAATCTGGGTAAAGTTGTCCATCATCGCGTTCCTTTTTGTCTCGAGGTCCTCCTTGAGAATTTTTTTTATAGGATCTCCTTCTCCTTCATCTTTCTTTTCTTCCCCCATGGGCGGTCGTCGGGGTTTGCGAGGCTAATCTTGCAAAGGTTCAACGAGATCGAGCCCCAACTTCTTATACCCTGATCTCGTTGGGGACATGCAAAGAAGGATTGAGAATGAGCAGACCACTCTGATACCACTGATATGGATTTATGTAGGAACACAATGAAATACATAAATACACATAAACACAGAGATGTAGTGGAAATAAGACTTCATTTCATTAATAAAAAATGACTGAAATATGCTTACAGACAGAATGGAAATAAACTAGCTAGGTCGCTAGTAGCTTATCTCTGAGAAGAGATGTGGTGGATACTGGCCTATGAACTATGTTACAATGAGGCTCGAAGGCCTATTATTATTGAGAAACAATGGAAAATCCTAAACATCCAAATACCTAACCCTAGGAGATGAAACGCCAAGACTATGGGCCTCGTTTGGGTAAGTTGGTACATCAACTTCCCGAGGACATAACTTTGGCATACGATCTCCGTTTGACACGTTCTATACCTCGTTAGAAATATCTATCCGAGGAATACAAATTTTGCGTGAGAAACATGATCTACAATCCATCTTTCTCCCCATTTTCCCAAACAAACGTCATTTAAGGCCTCAAAATGGCTCCGAAAGTTCAGGACCCGAAAAATTGCTAAAAATAGTAAACAGTGAGGAAACTGAAAAACTAAAAGAATCAATGGTGGGGGTGCAAGTGGAATAGGTGGGTGGCCACCAATATCCACCTAGATCAGATAGGTCCACGAACATCTTAGGGAACAACTAGTAGGGGCAGGGGTTCCAGGAACAACTAGTAGGGGCAGGGGTTCCAGGGGAAGGAACTCATTTCAGAGACAGTCACATAATAGTGCTCAGGTTCAATCTCATGTTACTTGTTGGGGGTGCAGAGGACTCCATTACCAGCGTGACTTCCCAAAGTTACAATATGGGTTTGTGCATAGAGAAGGAAAGGCACCGATGGGGAGATAAAGTAGCAGCCACCAGATTTACGCAGCGTTTAATAATCGCTAGGCCGAACATCAATCCACGGTGGTGGAGTCATCAGGTATGCTAAATCATATCAATGTTAAGATTTTGTTTGATTCTGGTGCGATAGATAGTTTCATTTCACCATATGCATTAGAAAAGAGTGGGTTGGTAGCCTACGAGAATGATGACTTTAAACAAGTCAAGATGGCTTCGGGGGAAAACAAGCGGTAGGACTAGTGTCGATAATTGTATAGTAGACCTGGGAGTGTGTACTAGCAGGTTGAAGGTATACGTCATTGCTCTTAGGTCATATGACCTAATCATTGGAATGGATTGGTTAGCTGCTCACCAAGATTTGGTAGATTGTTTCGCAAAGAGGGTGCTTTGTGTCGACGACGAAGGAAGTCCAGTAGAGATCTAGGGTGTACGGAGAAAAGTGTCATTACACTTTATATCAACTATGAAGGTTAAGTGATGCTTGAGACAAGGGTGTTGATTGTATGTAGTGGAAGAAGTGAATGAAAGGAAGGGACCCTCATTGGATCAGTACCCGGTATTGTCAGAATTTAAGGATGTTTTTCCGAACAAGTTACCAGGGTTACCTACTGAGAGGGGGCTTGATTTTACTATTGAGCTAAAACCTGGTGCAGAACCAATCTCCAAGACTCTATATCGGATGACAGTGTCAGAACTTTGTGAATTGCAAATGCAGTTGAAAGAGTTACTGGACTTAGGGATAATAAGGCCCAGTGTCTCACCTTGGGGCGCACCAATAATTTTTGTAAAGAAGAAGGATGCATCCTTACGACTGTATATATACTACAGAGACTTGAAGCGTGCTACAATGAAAAATAGGTATCTGATACCATGAATATATGACCTTTTCGATCAGATGAAAGGAGCAGCAGTATTCTCAAAGATCGATTTGCGATCAGGGTATCATCAGTTAAGGATTAAGGAAGGTGATATCCCAAAAAATGCCTTTCGAACTCGGTTTGGACATTGGGAATTTGTCGTAGTAACTTTCAGATTGACCAATGTGCCAGTAGTATTCATGAGCCTCATGAATGGTGTATTCCGAATGTACTTAGATCGATTTGTACAAGTCTTTCTAGATGACATCCTCATCTATTCCAAGAATGAAAGAGAACATGAGGAACACTTGTGAATAGTGTTGTCCTGCCTTAGAGAGAACAAATTGTATGGGAATTTGTCGAAGTGTTCCTTCTTCCAGAAAGAGATTCAATATTTATGTCATATCATTTTTGACAAAGGAATCTTTGTGGACCTAGAAAACGTAAAGGCCATTATGGAGTGGCCAGTGCCGAAAAATTCCCATGAGGTGAGAAGCTTCATGGGGCTAGTAGGTTATTACTGGAGATTTGTGGAAGGATTCTCAAAAATAGAGAAACCCATCACCAATTTGCAATGCAAGGGCATCAGGTATGAATGGATAGAAGAATGTGATAGTGCATTCATTGAGCTTAAGAGTTTACTAACCAGTGCACCAATTCTACGAGTGTCGGATATGGAAAAGGACTTCACATTCTGCACGGATGCCTCGAAGCAAGGGTTGGGGGTCGTGCTAATGTAGGATGGAGCAGTGATAGCTTATGCATCAAGGAAGTTGAAGAAACATGAGGAGCTATACACGAATCATGATTTAGAATTGGCAGCTGTAATGCTAGCTCTGAAAATTTAGAGGCACTATCTTGTGGAGCAAAACTTTGAGCTCAAAATGAACCATCAAAGTTTAAAATATCTCTTCACTCAAAGAGATCTGAATGCCAGGGAAAGGCGATGGAGTGAGTTTATGAGTGAGTACGATTTTGGTATTTTGTACATCAAGGGAAAGGAAAATGTGGTCACATATGCCTTGAGTAGGAGACCACGTATCTTCTCTTTGGTAACCTTAAAGGTCAATATGAGGGAACATGTGCTTGCACAACTCCAACGAGACAGTTGGTATTTAAAGGTTACTTCAAACCTCCAAAGTGGGAGGCAGTTAGATCCAAAGTATGAAGGATATAGTCTAGAAACATATGGACTGTTAAGATATCGAGGAAGGATGTACATCCCTGAGAATGGGGATATTTGAAGCATCATACTGAAGGAAGCCCATAGAGCACTTTATTGTGCGCATCCGGTTGTGAAGAAGATGTACGCATATATGAGGAAGCTCTTATTCTGGGTAGGCATGAAGCGCAATGTAGTCCATTTCATCACCAAGTGCCTAGAATTTCAACAAGTGAAAGCCGACCACTATCACCCAGCAGGCCTCCTACAACCACATGATGTTCCTATGTCCAAGTGGGAAGTCATCTCTATGGATTTTGTTGTGGGGTTGCCTCTCACATCTCATAGACACAATGCCATTCTTGTGATAGTGGATAAGTTAACCAAGAATGCTCATTTTATTCTGGTTAGAGACACTTACAATGTCACTGATGTGGCATGTGTGTTTGTAAGAGAAGTTATCCGTTTGCATGGGATACCTAAGAATATCATTTCAGATAGGGACTCCATATTCACTTCTAGGTTTTGGAAAATTTTACAGTCAGCGTTGGGGACTCAGTTGAACTTAAGCATAGCTTATCATCCTGAAACAGATGGGAAAACTGAGAGAGTAAATCAAGTCATGGAAGACATGCTTAGGATGTATGTAATGGATAATCAAACCCAGTGGGAGAAGTACCTACCTTTGGTAGATTTTTCCTACAATAACAGTTTCCATAGCTCCATCGGAATGCCACCCTATGAATCATTGTATGGAAGGCCATGCAGAACGCCATTGAGTTGGGATAGACTAGAATACCGAGTAACAGTTGGGCCAGAATTGATTCAAGAAATGGAAGAACAGGTGATTCAGATTAGGCAGAGACTAAAGGAAGCACAAGATAGGCAGAAAAATTATGCAGATGCACGCAGGACCGATCGAAGTTATGATGCGAGAGATCAGGTTTTCATTCGTATCAGGCTTAATAAGAGTACCATACGGTTCAAGAAGGGCACAAAGTTTTCACCTCAATTTATAGGACCATTTAGAATCCAAGAGAAAATTGGACCCGTTGCCTATCGTCTCATACTGCCACCCCACTTGCATAAAACTCATAATGTATTTCATGTATCTATTTTACATCATTATGTTGTTAATGAATCACATAAACTAAATTGGAAGGAATTGCAGGTATCGGATGTGGGAACCCTCATGGTAGAACCATTATGCATATTGGACCGTAGAGTCTGACATCTCAGGATCTGTTTGGTAGACCAAGTTAAGGTCCAGTGGGACAAGTATAGTCTAGGATCTGCTACTTGGGAAGACATTGAGACACTACGCCGAGACTATCCCTCACTTTTTTTTACCACCTCAAGAACATGTTTCTTGAAGGTTGGGTGTATGTAACAGTACCTTTTGACTTAGACAACTAGGATTACCTGAGGCCTATATACTTTATTTTCTAGTCACAATGAAACTATTAAGTGATACACCTAAACTTTAACTATATGAACTTTTATGAATGATTAAATGTTATTGATGATGATGTATGTAATGCGATCTATTATGTGAATGTAAATTTTACGAATGTTTAAATGTTATTGATGATGATGTATATGATGTGACATATTGTGAGCATGTGAATTTAATGAATGTCTAAATGCTATTAGGATGATGTTGGATATGATGCAATCTATTTTGGGTAAATGATAATCTTATGAATGGGTGTCGAAATTGAATTATGGGATATTATGAGATCTATTTCTAACTGGAAAACTTTGATGTTAATTTATCGGTACAGGGATACCAAATTGAAATGATGATAGTATGCAATTACATGATGATAATGCATAGAAATGTATGATTTTGTGACGCAACCTCGCCTCTCAGCAGGCGGTCGCTCTACCAGGACCTTCTCTTTCTCTTGGCCCCGAAGAGTCCAAGCTCTTCCACTCCCCTCAGGAGTTCTACCCACAGTCTTCTCGGCGATCACCCCTTCACGATTCGGGAGGTCGGAACTCGCGACATCACGAGCCTCACAGTGCTTTCCCTGAGGAAAACAAAACCCGAACCCCGACGGTCAAAGGTCAACCTCAATGAATTCCTACTCGCGGTGCGAACCTTGATCTATCCAACCCTCGAGTACCGGAACTCCGATGTCCCACGAGCACTCCACTTGGACTCCACTCTGACTCCCGGGTCCCACGCTGCCACGTCACGTCGTGACTTCGCGACTCACGGGTTCGCGACTTCAAGTCTTCTGCCACTGGAAACTCCGAATGCCGAAATTCCGATATTCCGGATTCGTGTCACCTGTCCACACTCGGATCGACGGTCCCGACTAAATCGGGGAATCGCACTTCGTGATTCTAACGTGCATGAGACTATTGCACTCGCTGACCCCGATTCACTGATGTGCGATGGAAATGGTTCCTCCGTGCACCTGCAGCTTAAACCTCTCGCGGCTCCTCCGCGATCAACGGTACCCTAGAGTTCGGGACTCTCCTCGATCACTCCAGTCATCGATTCTCTTCCTCTATGAAGAGGTCTCTACTCCACCACCTTCATCCCGTGCGCCCACTACCGGGTCGATTTCTCAATGAACCGAAGGGCTCTCCCTTCTGAGCTTCGTCCTCTGATCCCTTCAGAGAACCTTCATGCACTCGCTCACCCTTCAACCTTCAACCACTCTCTAAGTATCGAAGTTCTCCTGGGCTCTGTGCACTCACGCCTGCAACAGGTTCAACTCTCCTTCTCTCAGACTTGCTACTGAGACTCGAGCTCGACTTGCACTCACCTGCACGGCTCGAACACCTCAAACCCACCCTGGACAACGGAGAACAAAAGTTCAACTGCTTAGCCTCCTCGATGCACTCTATGCGGAGGTATTCAACTGCACTCGATGCAGGAATCTCCTGGCCTAGGTAGAGAAACAATTGAAACTCATTCTCTCAAGTTCCTAACCTGATATGCAATCACATAAGCAGCATATAACAGATAAGCATAAAATGAAGCAAACATACACAAACACAGTATCAACAACACACAGAGCTCAAACGCGTCCATGGAATTGAATCAGGGCTCTTCCTATAAATTCAATAACTGTACATGGAGGGTTCTTCACAAATCTTTGCTTTGCTCTCTGCTTGCTCCTGTATGAATGAATGAAAAATCTGATCCAATGTACAAAGGAGGGTGTCTATTATTCCGTTTTCCCTCTCGAAAGTAGAAATGTCTAATCTACAGTTAATTCCTATCTAACAACATTAATTC
>ML778034.1:109872-151940 GCA_009831015.1 Picea engelmannii
TAGAAGGAGGAGAACCATAGGGTATGTTTTTACTATAGGTGGAACAACAGTAAGTTGGATTTCAAAACTGCAAAAGGTTGTTTCACTTTCAACAATAGAGACAGAGTATGTTGCTGCTATAGAGGCTAGTAAAGAGATGATTTGGTTATAGATGTTTATGGAGGAATTGGGAAAGAAGTAGGAGAACAACAAGTTGTATTGTGACAGTCAGAGTGCCATTCAACTTGCAAGGAACTCAGCCTTCCATTCGAAGACTAAGAATATATAGTTGAGTTACCACTTCATACGATCCTCCTTGGAATATGGAAAATTGAAGTTGGAAAAGATACACACTAGCCAAAATCCTGCAGACATGTTAACAAAGGGAGTAACCAGGGAGAAAATGAGTTCCTGCTCAGTTTCAGTTGGTCTTCAAGAATGAATATGAAAATGAGAAATTTTCCAAGTCCAATAAGGTTCAGAGTCTAGCATATACAACAGCGGTGGAGTTGTTGAGATCAGTCTCCAAGTGGGAGATTGTTGGTTGTGGAGCCTGATTATCTTCCTGATTCAGAGGTCCTTGCTTTCATTCGTGTTTATACCCCATGAAGTATTTACACCCCAGAAGTATGTACACTCTTCCACGCGGGGGAGTGCATAGGGGGGGTACCCCCTCTACGGGGTCTGGGGGGCCTATCCCCCTAGCTGGGGTGTCTAGGGGCAAGCAGGGGTTCAGGGGTGAAGCCCCCAAAGAAAAAATTGCCTTGTAAAAGTAATAGTATATTGTAATTTCATTGTAAATCTGGACCGTTCATTATAAGTTCGCAGATATAATGGTAGAGATTATGTTAGGGTTTTTTTCCCTAGAAGGCAACCCTCTTTTATGAGGGAAATGTATCGCGGCTATGGATGGTGGCAAGTATTGTATTCTGAGAGAGGAGACTGTGAGAGAAAGAAGAGGAAGTTACAGTGGGTTCTGTTGTAGGTTGTATCCCTTCATTTGCTAGATAATGATAAAGGAAGGACCTAGCAATTTCTCTGGTGGATGTAGCCCACACTGGGTGAACCACATAAATCTGTCTCTCTCTTGTATTGTGTATCTTCTATGTTTTATTTCTCCATTTGTTTTATTTTATTGCTCCACGGTCCTGTTTTTCTAACAAGTTCTTTGCCAGTCGGCACCCAACACAATGTCACAACCACCCATGTCGATAGAAAACATATGATATTTTAGGTGGTAGTCACCGATTTGGAGATGCACATTTTCATAGTGCCCTCCACATTTCATGGAACCACCATTGACAATCATGATTTGGAAATTATTGACAACATGGATGTAGCAATGAGTTTCTTGGGCAATGCAGTAATGAATAAAATTATGGGTGCTTCCACTATCAACCAGAATGATGACCTTCTGATGCTTGATGTAATCAATTAACTTGAGGGTTTGGGGAGCGGAAAAACCAGTGAGATCACTGAGGGAATTGACAAGTTCTACTTCGGGAGGGTCTGAGGGAGGGGTTATGTCAGTGATTTCAGGTGACTCAGACACAAGGGGAGTTTCAACATCCTCTTCTGAAATGTCCTCAGAGATGGACATAAAAATATTTTGTTCCTTACACTTGTGGCCCAGGAAATATTTGTCATCACAATTATGACAAAGGCCTTTGAGTTGGCGTTTAGCCATTTCATCCCTAGTCAATTTTTGGATTTTTAATGGGGCGGAGGGAGTAGTGGGAGTGACGAGTTTAGGGTGAGGGATAAAGGAGGGTTTTTAGTTTTGATATGATACCACCTGTTGTGCTTCTTTAGCTCTTTTAGTAGCCTCCACCCAAGTCGAGGGTCGAGCCATGAGGACATGGGCCTGAATCTCCTCCTCGAGGCCACTAATAAAACACTCTCGAAAGAAAGCATCAGACATGCCTTCTGTTCGAAAATCTAGGCATTCAAAGGCAGCTATGAAGTCTTCTACTGTTCCAGATTGCTTCAACTTTGTCAAACGGCCCAAATGGTTGGTTTCCATGTGAAAGTGTTCATACAGCTTAGTCACAAATTGGTTCCAAGCAATATACCCTTGACGGGAAGTATTTCTCCATTGCCACCATTGCCAATGTTCTTGATCTAGATGGAGAACACCATACCAGAGTTTGGCCAAGTCATCGGTAATTCCATATAAAGAGAAATAATGTTCCATTTGGGTTACCCAACTAGTGGGGTCTGAGCCATCAAATTTGGTCATGTCCACCCATGGAAGGCGTATGTCACATTGAAAGTGATGGGACTGAAAGGTATTGGAATGGGTGGAAGTTTCTCCTTCATTCTTTGGATGTGCTTTAGAGAAATGTTCATCTATAGGGATCTTCAGTTTGGTGCAGAGTGCTGCAAAGACAGATTCAAGCTGGGTGGTAAGTTCTTGTTTGACTTCCTCCATTGAGGACTGCATGGTTGTATTTATGGTAGCATTGATGGATGAATCAATGGAGGCAATAGTAGCACTGAGTTGTTTTACTTCTTTTTGGGTTTCTAGGAAACCAAATTGCATGGTGTTGAAGCGAGCTTCTAGGTCTTGGCCATGGGTATTGGCCATGAGAATGGGTGAACTGAAAAGAGGTAGGTGGGGTAAAAAAATTTGTCTAAAAATGATATGGATTAAAGTGATAAGGGTGGAAAAATGAATCCAATGGAATAGGTCTCAAATAATGGTGAAAAAATTTCCAGACTTCTGTTTATTTTTTTTTTACACCTGCAGAGTTATACTCCGGTCTGAAGAATACTGCAGTGATGAAATCCTCAAATGTTTAACCAGAAAGAGATGTGTATTTACTTGGCAAACCTAACACAGTTGCGCGGCAATAGATCTAGTATGTTTTTAATTCGTTTATGTTTCTGTCCCCCAAGGGTTAGGTATTCAAGGGTTCTACAGACAAGGGTTTTCCCTGTGCTATAGCTCTCTGATATACGTTCGGGGTCCAACAGTAGTACTCATCCCAATATCTCAGGGCACTAACTAAGGAGGATAGACCGTACCCTTAGCCATACTAACCAACTACCCATGTACTAGAGATTATCTTCCCAAGTGCTATTTTCGGTGACACTATAGCAGTTTGGTGGCTGATAGGTTTATCTAAAGAGGGCTTTAGGAAATCTAGGTTGATTCGTACATAGGTGTTGTCTGATGCGCTACCACTCGAAGGGGTACCAATAAGGGTTACAAGGGTGGCCAACAGATGTGCGCTTAAGAACCACTTGTATTTCCTACATGTATGAATCCCTCAACCACGGGTTTATGCACATAACGACAGATCTCTATGGTTTAAAGATTTCGGAATACGTCTCTACCCTGAAAAAAAATACCACAAATTCTGCCAAGGAAAGTGCTCTGATACCACTTGCAAGATACCAGATATATAAAATATGCAGAACAAAAATAAAATGCTAGAAATGGAAGAATAACAGTAAAATATCCAGCATAATCTCCACAATAACACATAAATGATATAAATACAACAATAGAAATAACACTTTGATTCAGAAAGCAATGTTCACATGCTTCTTCGAGGGGGCAACCTCCAATTGAGCAGCGCTCTGTTACAATAATCTCCAGGCTAGGGTTTTCATACCCTCGACTCTTATTTATACAAAATGTCTATCAAGAGAAACATCTAGAGGAATATTCTTCTAGAAGCGGAAGCTTCTATTAAGTCTTCTTTCATCTTCCTTATTCTATTTTATTGAAAGGCTTTATTAATATCGACCTTTATTACATCTGAATATATTAATCTACCTATGTGCAGGTTAGGACCCTAACATAAACACAACATTATTGTGCTAGCTATAGGTTTAACACTGTGCATAGTTAAATCATATTAGGACGACGGTGTAATTAATAATAATATGAATTCTGGGAAATTAACTAGAACAATTCAAGAAAAAAATTCAACTTTGTTTTGAAAAACCAATCTTTCGGAAATATAGAGGAGGATGTTAAACACAGAAATGTCAGTTCTGAATCCTGTTACTTCAATAATATTCATAGCAAATAAACCCAATACATAATGTTCATAATTATTTAAGGACAATAGTTGTTTAGTTATCACGAATCCAACCAGGCGCAAGCTTGGCGTACTTTCTAAGTACCATTCATTAATACAAATTAGGGTGTACCCTTAAAAACAACTAATACAAAACTGGGAAATGAAATATCTTCAAAGTATTAAGAATGAGACGTAACCTTGATCATCAGTGCATGTAACTCGTAGTAACTTAGATGGAGGGGCTTCGTAGTTGGAACCCGAGTAGGTATTGAAAGAGTGAATATGGTGTTCCCCTACCATGATGTGATCACACCCTACACAAAATAAGGTGAAACATTAAAAACATCTGACAACAATAAAAAACGCTTTCCTGATGATGGACCACACTAGTTTGGTCTGAAACGTCGAAAATCAAAAAACCTATGCGATGAATCCGAAAGAACTCTCTGAACAAAACAATGGTCACAAAAGTATTAGAACATAAACAATAACATAATCTTTTTAAGAACAGAACGTAATGAGAAAGAAGTCAATGATGAACTTAACTGTAATAGAGGATTTTATACCCTTTGCCATTGCACCAAACCATGTGCCTCCCAGACTGAAAATGGAAGAGGAGTTCGTGCCTCCCTAATGGGTACCCTCGAATATCAAAGGGGCCCATCATTAGTGATGAATACCAGTATTTAACCCAAAGAAATCATAAATAGGGATAACATGCGTATAATGAGCGTAAAGTAATAGTAAATATCAATCCAGTGTAACAGTCTAAATATAAACATAAAGGATTAAACCACCTCTGGACATTAGAACAACACCTATAATCGGTATACTAATACCAGTGAACTTAAGGTTTAAACACATAAATTTTTCAAGATCAACACTATACCAAGAGGTCTATTACACACCCATGCAAGGAAAATCCAGTTATAAACTCTGTCAACTAGGAATTAATCGACGGAGGAAGCCAGACCCAATACGAAAGTTCAGTTAAGAAAATAAATAAAATAGAATATCTCGGATGCACGATTACAACAAACATCGGGATAATACCTTCCACAAGAGGAAGATGGCTTAGTCTTGACAAGAAAGCCAGTATAGAGAGAGGGTAAACTGTGAGAAAACCTAAACCCTACTAGAGAACCACTAATTCCCCCTTTTTCTATAGTAACATCGATATAAAACAAGAATGCTACCAAGGATCTAACCATGAACTGGAGTTTATAGAAACTACTCGATGAGATAGAAAGGCCCGAATGCAAAATGACAGGAACAACCAAGTCGACTTACCTCACACAGGGTTGTCCATCAAGGAGTTTGCTTCCAATAACTCTCCCACCTGGAACAAGGTCTGATTTCAGAGAAGTATGACCATGATGCTAAGACAGAAAACTAAAACAGAGTTTAGTCAGGAGTGTTACTCTTTCATTCACCAAGCCAAGACTGGAATGAAGTGAAAACTATGGGATACCCTTTCGTATGGAGTAATGGAGGATGGGTGGGAATCGTACCTGGCCACGTGAACAAATGGTGAGTGTTGACATTTCATTGGGGCATGCCAGTCGAAATTTGAAATGATTAGACTTATCTCAGAGTGCCTTAAATGTTGCAGACAAGCCTTTAAGACGAGAGGGTTCCAACCTGTATCGTTGGCTGAGAAAATTAATGGCGAGAAACTCGGATGGCCTACTTAGGGTTGATTCTTTTATCATCTTGTTACACCGGTTATATGTTGAACCCAACTACCTTTACATTAACCATAACCTACACAAGTTTAGCCTCTGTGCGCTTAATTCATTTGTATAGATTAGTGTTCGAATTGACACCCAAAAGTGTCTGTTTAAAAGTATTTTGAATAGTGTTAACCTCTTCTTGTAGACCCTGTAATAATGTTTGTACAAGGGTGATTATGATAAGGCCTCACATCTATGACCATTGCATTTATATAATAGTGGTTCTAAGTAGTTATACCCCATAACATAAAGTGGGTTTTGGAAATGAAAACGGTGGGTAATACCAAGTTGCAATGAAAACAAGGTATCCTTAGCCATGTACCTATGATTGTATATATAACTCAATATCAAAATAGGAAGAGGTGACAGTATGTTAAAATCGGTTAGAGAAGTAAAAGGAAAAAATATTGTTGTACATTATGGTTGACGAATGACTGGAACTTTAAAGACACAGTATCAAATCAAAGCACCCAATAAAAAGAAAAAAAATAAAATAAAATTATGTAAATTTTGAGGTACATTACACCATGAGTGGGGAACATGTTGGAACTACCTCTGGGCTGATTATTACAAGTGAAAAATCAGTGATTTGGCCATTGGAAGCCCCTGAAAATCAGAAATTTAGAAAGCTATGAAAATTCCGAAGGGAGGGAAAAGACCTAGGCAAATGATAAATAGCATATGTGAGGAGGCAGGACGCTGCCAAGGATGCTGAGAAAAGAGACTATGGATTTTTCCTTGTTGTTATGAGCACTGCTGAGTAAGTGTGAGGCAAGGGGATAACTGATGGAATTGTGGACATTGCTGAGGAGGAGTCTTCCAAGTTTTCCCTCATGGATTCATGGTCAGGCTACAGGGTGAATTGGGCAAGTAATTTTGGTTGCATATTCTACAGTTGGGAGGAACACGGTTTTTCCCTTTGCCTTCCCTATGAATTGGTTCATATATGTTAATATTTCCTCTCTCTATTTGAATAATTATATATATATCCGTTGTAATGCATCTGGTTATGCTAATGTGAAATATTTTCAAGAATGAAATCTGGTCGTTTGTGTAAAGTTTATAACATATGACAAAATTTTGGAAATGTTTCTCCTGTAATTAAATTTCTAGGCAAAATTATCTATGTTTAAATGAATTTGAAAACAGATTCTATCTATAGGTGTATGTTTATTCCCATTACTAAATTTCTAGGCAGAACCATCTAAATATGATTAGATTTGAACAAGTTTGTCTATATATCACCTTTATATTTCCATATATATATATATATATATATATATATATATATATATATATAGTTATATAGTTATATAGATCTAATTGCAGTTGGTACTTTGCGTAGGCTTTATTGATTAAATGAAAATTAAATGACTGTAACAAAAAAATCAATTATACAGAAATATGTTGACATAGTATACAGACAAACAATTATTCCAACCAGAAATCAACTATGATAATAAGGGAGTTACAGAATAGCGGGAACTATATGATAATAATTGAATATACATATACATTTTTTCTCTGACAGAGCACTACCATAGATTATATAGCATCCTCACTGTACCATTGAAAATTTTTAAGATAATCTCATCGTACTTACTACATAACATCAATTATGGAAGTACACGGTTAT
Organism: Picea engelmannii; assembly: GCA_009831015.1. Taxonomy (NCBI): domain Eukaryota; kingdom Viridiplantae; phylum Streptophyta; class Pinopsida; order Pinales; family Pinaceae; genus Picea; species Picea engelmannii. The sequence continues at coordinate 117,255 of ML778034.1, forward strand.
ACCACAAATATTGTTGCTACAATTTTAATACTTGGATATATAAATAGTGAAGAAATCAGTTTGTATAGACTTACTGCGTTTAAAACAGAATTCCTTTTGGATCTAGTTTGGACCGTATAAAATTATGTTTCTATATATAAGTACAAAACAGAGGTTATCTATACATCATAACCTAATATGAATAATTATACAGAGTCATAGTCCTCACCATTTATCGAAGTAGGTTGAGACAAGTTTGGAATATCAATATAAGCATATAGTATTGAACATTCATATGGAGTAACATATCCATACATAGAATATCGATATATATGTTTAGATCTATACAAAGGTCTCATATTCGGGTTTTCTCCTTTTTGAGGAGTTTGTTTTTGTCCATATATAAATCCCCTAAAAGAAAACATAAGTTCCTTTCCTTACATTGCACAATTGTAATTCAGACTGCAAATATAATAGACAATAAAATACAAATCAGAACACAGTGTGAAAGAGTAAAGGTTATAGGATTAAAACGAGAAAATCGATGAAATTCATTTCCATAAGATCGAAGAAGAAAAATCAATACGGAATAACTATCCTTAGAATTATGTTGATATCCTTTTCTAGAATTGTTCATTAAGAGACCAAATTGCTCGACAGAGGTCACTGTCTGTATTGCCCTAAAATCAAATACTCAACATATAAAATTTAACCACATACAAATTCAGCTAGATATACATTAATAAGGTAATAATCCCTTATGGCCGCTGAAACTTAAAATACAGAGTTACAGGGACGAGCTATCAATTGAATAGACTCTGCTCTTCATGACACTCACCCTTCTAGCTTAAAATTACATTAGAAAAAAGAAGAAAAACACCTAGGGTACTCTTTAAGCATAATGAATTAAAACTCGAATACCTTTTGAGCCTTTGACCAAGAGTCTGTGCCCAAATCTATGCACGGTCAAAGTACCTACAAGGATTTTTTCAAGTTACATTAGTATTGTATAATAAAAGTAAAATGGATAGAATCTTTAATAGAATAAGGAATGATAGGAAGAGTTTAATGAAATGTGGTACTCAACTCATGGCGGGAGAATTGGAGTCTCTTCCTCTATCACATCTGGTCGTATAAAAATTTGAGGTTGAGGGGAGGATGGTTCAGGGACTTCTGATGGGTACCCTCGTAAACACAGAGCCCCATCATTAGATCTTGGTTCCCAATCCTTTAAAGAATAAGAATGATAGTTTCAATATTAAATAAAATTAATGCTTCAACCAAGAAATATTTAGAACAACACTTCAACTTCATAGACCTTCATACGAAACATGCACGTATGTCTCCATGAGTACTATAACTTTCTATAACTTTGACCCAAAAGAAAATCGAATACACAATGAAACTCTAGAACCTGTTAGGGACTTATGAAAGCATCTTAAGGGCTATAAAGTTTTGATTAGTACTCCAGACAGGAACTTAACGCATGACACTACATGAGATACGAATATCTAAGCTATACCCGAATGGAAATAAAACGCAGAAAACTTAAGAAGTAAGAGGCTCTGAACAGGCAATACACAAGAAGCATTCTAAAGAATTTACAGTCAAAGTATCCTACTTTAAAATATAAAATCGGTATCTATACTCGAACATTTACACTTGGGGTAGCAAAGGAAATTTTGAGGGGAAGTCCAAACCCCAGAAAATAATAATAATCCTCTCTCTCTCATAACTACATGTTTAAAAAACCCAAAGCATAAGGAGTAGTCCAGTATACTGAAATTGCAAATTTCCCCATGACGAAAGGAGACTTTCCACAGAGCCAAATCTTTGAAGCAAAGACATTGTTTACAAAGAATCTATAAGAAATAAAAAATACTGGAATGACCAAAATACCTCTCAACTTTTCTTACTCATCATCAAACAACGACGAGAGTATCATAACTTACCATGAAGATGGGTAGCTCCTGCATATCTCACCAGGGGAAAACCTCGAGAGTGTCGACTACCATCGCAAAGGAGAAATGTGTAAGGAAGAAACAAAACCCTAAACTCTAGGCAGGAGAACCCCAATGGAGCAATAACCATTACTACATAGACTTATAGTAGGAGTACGAAGGCATTATCCGACCATGTGACATAAGAGAGGTGGCATAAGTGTATTGGATACAAGGTGAGTGGTGGCCTCAAAATGCAAACTTGCAGGGCCTCCATTAATAGACTAGACAGAGGGTTATTAAGTCTGATTGACAGAAAAACCCTCAGACTTCTTGTCGAGTTAATGCACTATCACAACTCCCTCATTGTTCAGTTAAGATGATTTAGTTTGTTATCCCTTTAGTTGGACTATGGGGAGGGTCAGTTAGGATTAGAGTGAGTCAAAAGTTAAGTACCTTTAAATGCTTACAAGATGTGACCCTTAACCCTTAAGTTTCTCCTTTTATAAAAGTAAATTGTTTATAGGACTAAAATTCCTCTATATGCCATAAATGTATAAATATAATTGTATTGTGTCTATTAGTAAGATGGAAGGTGATGCCAGAGTTAGTTATTAAATAGGATAACGAGTTTCATAGTAGTTCAATTGTCGTTAATAACTTCATTATTTGAAGACTAGGAGAAGTAATGTTTCCCAAACATACTAATAAGATTTTTTTGTTTTGGGTAAATCGGGGCACATTACATATGGTATCAGAGAAAAAAGTTACAGCACTGGGCCTGAACAGGGCCACATTGATTTCTCAGTATATATTTCAATTTATGTAAAACTAATAAATCTTATGATTACAAACAGAATGCCAGTTTTGTTTTGTGTTAATTATGGCAGCTCAGGAGGGTGCAGAAATCAGGATGGAAGGAAATTTGTAGCAAGGACATCCTAGAGATCCAAGACAGAACAGTGATGGAATCTCATCCATGGAGTTGTTGGAAACAATTAGGAATCTTATTGTCAAACTGCAGATTTTCAAAGCCGACAATGAAAAATTGAAGAAAGCACAGTAGGAATAGAAAGAGACAAATGAAGTCCTACTGCGAAGTATAGTGACCAAGAAAATCCCAAAAGATGATAACCGTGACGAAGAGGTCAGCAAAAGGGCCTCCAAGAACTTTGGGCCAGAAACAGAAAATTGAGAAAATTCATCTGAAGGAACACCTTCAACTGAAGACAAAACTAAACCAGACAGAAAAATAAAACAAATAGACCACCTTGAAGGAGAATTTAAAAAGATTAAACCAGCTACCTTTGATGGAGAATCCAAGACAAGAGAAGAAGTTGAGGCATGGTTGTTGGACATCAAAAAATACTTCCAGTTCTATAACTATTCCAGCAACATGAAGGTCAAAATGGCCATCTACAATCTGAAGGGAAAAGCCAGCATTTGGTGGCAGGACTTGAAATTGGCCAAGGGCCTAAAGGAGAAACAGTTGGAATGATCCGACTTTAAGAAGTATTTTAAGAAACAATACCTTTCTGAAAGCTATTATGAAAGGAATATGAAATAATTTTACAAGTTATGACTCGAACAGATGACGATGGAATACATTATAAATAAATTTCTAGAACTACTAAGGTCCATACTGTACATCCGGGAGGATAAGGTAAAAATCTAGTGATTCTTAAGCTATTTACCATAGTCCTACAGGGACAGAATTGAGTTTGAAAACCACAAATCCTTGAGTGAGGTATTTAGGAAAGCACGAATGTGCTATGACTAGTATAAACAATGGGTAGAGTTTCCCAAGGCCTGGAAGTATAAGAAGCAATATCGAATGCACCAGCGGAAGAAAGGATACCAGCCAACTCCTTATTGGAATGCAACAAAAAGTTTCCCAAGGAAGGATTTTTGCTCCAATCATCTGAATGTGCAAGGTAGCGGTAAACCGGTAAAACTAGGAATGAAGAAGTTTGGGGACAACTCTCGTGAGCCATTAAAGTGTTGGGAGTGTGGAGAGCCTCATCTAAGAAGGAACTGTCCACATTTAATTTCAACAAACAGAATTGTTGTTCACAATTTGTAGGAAACCTCGAGAGTGGGAGATGTGGGCAGAAGCCTACATCGGATAAATGCAGCCATAGATGGTCGACAAGTTGACCACCAGTGCTCGGTGGTGGAAATCAAAGGTAAAATCAATAACACTTGAATTTCTATTTAATTGACCCTCGAGCTACATTAAGTTATATTACTCCTGATGTGGCAGAGTCAAATAAACTTAAGAAACTAAAGCACGCAAAATCATGGCCTGTACAATTAGCAAATGGTACTAAAAGGAAAGTAGTTGACTTTGTTTTAGATTTTGAGTTTAGCTTAGATGGTCAAAATATAAGAACAAATTTGAATATCCTACCACTAGGATCTTACAATATGACTGTCGAGATGGATTGGTTGGAACAACAAAAAGCAATACTAGACTATTATACAAATATATTTAGCTATAAAGATGATTTTGGCACTATTAGAATAACCCAAGGCATACCCAAACCTGTATCAGTTAGACAAGTTTTAGCGATGCAACTCAAGAAATGTATTAGAAAGGGATGTCAAGTTTATGCCATCCAAGTGACGAATCTATTAGAAAAAGAAGATAAACCAAAGTTAGAAGACTTTGTTTTCGTACATGAATTCAGAGACATGTTTGTGGATGAGATACCAAAATTACCTCCTAGAAGGGAAATAGACTTCTCCATAGACCTGCTATCCGGTTCATCCCCTATCTCAAAATCACCTTACCGAATGAGTCAACCAGAACTGACAAAATCGAAAATACAATTACAGGAATTGTTGGAAAAAGAGTATATCAGACCGAGTATCTCACCTTGGGGGGCACCAGTACTCTTTGTGGAAAAGAAATAAGGTACTCTAAGACAATGTATCGATTATAGACAACTAAACAAAATGATTATTAAGAACAAATACCCCTTACCAAGGATAAATGATCTGTTTGATCAAGTATGTGGGGCCAAGATCTTTTCAAAGTTGGATTTACGATCCGGTTATCATTAAGTTAGGATAAAATACAAGGACATAAACAAAACAAATTTTCAGACAAGATATGGACACTATGAGTTCGTAGTCATACCTTTCGGACTCACTAACGCACCAGCCACATTTATGTGCCTGATGAACAGTATTTTCAGTCAGTACTTAAACAAGTTTGTGGTAGTATTTATCGATGATATTCTGGTCTATTCAAAAATGGAGGAGGAACATGATGAATAGTTATGAATAGTTCTGCAAACATTAAGGAAACACAAACTATATGCAAAATTCGACAAATGTGACTTTTATCAAAAAGAAATACAATATTTAGGACATGTCATTTCCCCAAAAGGTATTGTCGTAGACCCGGAAAAGATAAAATCCATTATGGAATGGCCAGTACCTAAGGATGTGACAGATATCTCATCATTCATGGGAATCACCAGATATTATCGCAGATTTATAGAAGGGTTTTCCAAAATAGACTACCCTATCATGTCATTACAAAAGAAAGGGACCAAGTTTAACTAGTCGTAAAATTGTCAGGACAGTTTTAACAAGCTGGAAGAATTATTTACATCGATGCCCATTTTGAAGGTAGCAAACCCAGATAAAGACTTCATAGTTTGTGTTGATGTAAGTAAAGAGGGACTAGGTGGTGTCCTAACTCAGGAAGGGTACGTGATTTTTTACGAGTCCTAGTAATTAAAAGAATACGAGTGAAACTATGTCACTCATGACTTATAATTGACAACAGTAATACATGCCTTAGAAATTTGGCGACACCTATAATGGGCAGAAAATTCCTACTATTGACAGATAATAGCGGGGTGAAATATATGTTTAACCAACCAGATCTTAATGCAAGACAAGGAAGGTGGCTAGCCTTCTTGAGATAATTTGACTTTGAGGTCAAACATATCAAGGGTAAGGAAAATAATGTAGCAGACACTTTAAGTAGAAGAGTCCATGGGTTATTTGAGATAAATATCAGCAGGGAAGAAAGTGATCTGGAACAAAGAATAAGGATGACGAGTATTAACAACAGAAATTACACTAGGATGATGGAAGAATTTCAAAAAAGTATTGCAAACTCAGATAAACCAGATCTAAGTATCGATAAGAAGGGACTATTATGATTTAAAAACAAACATTACATACCAGATTCAACAGAGTTAAAATTAATTGTTTTAGACGAAGTGCATAAGAAACCATATTTTGGCCATCCAGGTTACCAGAAAACAATAACAACACTTAGAAAACTATTTTACTGGCCTAATATGAAGGTCGAAACAACAGAGTACTTGGCTAGGTGCCGAGATTGTCGACAGGTTATGGTCAAACACCAGCATCCAGCCGACCTATTACAACCATTACCGGTACCAGAATGGAAATGGGAGACTATATCATTGGACTTTATAATAGGTTTGCCTAAAACTCAGAAACATAATGATTATATCATGTTTGTAATCGATAAACTCAGTAATTATACACACTTTATTCTTGTAAAGTCTACTTTTAAAGATATAAACATTGCTGAAGTATTCATGAAAGAAATTTTTAGACTGCATGGTATTCCTAAAATGGTGATTTCAGATAGAGACGTAAAATTTACATCCACTTTTTGGAAGGAATTGTACAGGACTAAACAATAACTTGAACTTCAGTACGAGCTATCATCCACAAACGGATGGACAAACCGAAAGAAGAAACCCGATCATAGAGGATATGCTTTTCATGTACATAAGAACAAAACCGAGCAAGTGGGAAGACTACCTGCACTTGGTAGAATTTGCATATAACAATGGGTACCAAAATTTGGCTAAGTTAAGCTCTTTCGAAATATTGTATGGAAGAAAGTGTACAACTCCAATTAGCTGGGATAACCCAGCTGACAGATTCATGGTTGGACCAGAAATGCTCCAAGAAATGGAGAACATGGTAAGAAGGGTACAACAGAACTTGAAACAAGCACAGGACAGATAGAAGAGCTATGCAGATAAGAAAATAAGACACTTGGAATTTCAAGTGGGAGACCATGTTTATTTGAAAGTCAAATCCTGAAAAATCTCATTGAAGTTAGGGAACTGTGCCAAGATGGAACCCAGGCTTTGTGGGCCCTTCAAGATACTAGCTTGAATTGGACCCGTAGCATATCAACTTGCATTTACAGCTAGTTTAAGAATTTATAATGTATTTCATGTCTCGTTGTTGAAAAAGTATACTCATGACCATACTCATATGATTGATTGGAACTTGGTGTAGGTGGAACCCGAAGGCAAGTTCCAGGTGGAACCCTTGCACATTCTGAACTGGAGAGAAATAACACTTCGGAATAGAGTAATCGCTTAGGTAATGGTGCAATGGAAAAACTTTAGTCCTGAGGAGGCCACTTGGGAGTTGGAGGGAGATTTGCAAAAATATTATCCAATCATGTTCCAGGAAAGGAACAAACACTGAGGACAATGTCTTACTAAAGGGGGAAAGGATGTGACATCCCCAAAAAAAAATAAAAATTGAAATTTAAAATTGTTGGAAATTTATTTCATTTTTAGTAAATTCGAATTTGGAATTTTTTTGCCATTTATGGCAATTCTGAATTTCGAATTTGGTAATTGTAATTAATTATTTTGACTGTTGGGCAGAGACCTGATTTGACCCATCTAACTATTTGACTATGACACTTGTATGAAAATAGAATATTTTATATTGATTGTAGGAGGACAAATGGAACAACCATGTTAAATTTAGTTGACCATGACTCCATGAGTGGGGAACATGTTGGAAATACCTCCAGGTTGATTATTACAAGTGGAAAATTAGTGATTTGGCCATTGACAGCCCTTGAAAATCAGGGATTTAGAAAGCTGCGAAAATTCCCAACGGAGGGAAAAGACCTAGGAAAATGATAAATAACATATGTGAGGAGGCAGGACACTGCCAAGTATGTTGAGAAAAAATACTATGGATTTTTCCTTTCTCTTATGAAAACTGCTGAGTAAGTGTGAGGCAAGGGGATAACTGCTAGAATTGTGGACATTGTTGAGGAGGAGTCTTCCAAGTTTTCCCTCATGATTCATGGTCAGGCTAGGGGTGAATCAGGCAAGTAATTTTGGTTGCCTATTCTACGGTTTAGAGGAACGTGGTTGCTCCCTTTGCCTTCCCTGCGAATTGGTTTAGATATGTTAATCTTTCATCTCTCTGTTTGAATGATTATATATATATCCGATGTAATGTATCTGGTTATGCTAATGTGAAATATTTTTAGGATTGAAATCTCGTCGTTTGTGTAAAGTTTATAACATATGACAAAATTCTGGAAATGTTTCTCCTGTAATTAAATTTCTAGGCAAAATTATCTATGTTTAAATGAAGCTGAAAACAGATTCTATCTACAGGTGTATGTTTATTCATGTTATTAAATTTATAGGTGGAACCATCTATGTATTATTAGATTTGAACAAGTATGTGTATATATCACCTTTATATTTCCATAAAGAAATATATATATATATATATATATATCTAATTGCAACTGGTACTTTGCGTAGGCTTTATTGACTAAACAAAAATTAAATGACTATAAAAAAAAAATCGATTATACAGAAATATGTTGACATAGTATATAGACAAACAATATTCCAACCAGAAATCAACTATGATAATAAGGAAGTTACAGAATAGCAGGAACTATATGGAAATAATTGAATATACCTATACATTTTTCCTCTGACAGAGCACTACCATAGATTATATAGCATCCTCATTGTACCATTGAATTTATTTTAGATAATCTCCTCGTACTTACTACATAAAGTAAATTATGGAAGTACGCGGTTATACCGCAAATATTGTTGCTACAATTTTAATACTTGTATATATAAACAGTGAAGAAATCAGTCTGTATAGACTTACTGCGTTTAAAATGGAATTTCTTCCAGATCTAGTTTGGACCGTATAAAATTATGTTTATATATAAGTACAAAATAGAGGTTATCTATACATCATAACCTAATATGAATAATTATACAGAGTCATAGTCCTCACCATTTATTGAAGTAGGATGAGACAAGTTTGGATTATCAATATAAGCATACAGTATTGAACATTCATATAGAGTAACATATCCATACATAGAATATCGATATATATGTTCAGATCTATACAAAGGTCTCATATTTGGGTTTTCTCCTTTTAGAGGAGTCTGTTCTTGTCCATATATAAATCCCCTAAAAGAAAACATAAGTTCCTTTCCTTACATTGCATGATTGTAATTCGGACTGCAAATATAATAAACAATAAAATACAAATTGGAACACAGTGTGAAAGAGTAAAGGGTATAGGATTAAAACTAGAAAATCGATGAAATTAGTTTCCATAAGATGCAAGAAAAAAAATCAATACAAAATAACTATACTTAGAATTATGTTGATATCCTTTTCTAGAATTGTTCATTAAGAGACCAAATTGCTCGATAGAGGTCACTGTCTGTATTGCCCTAAAATTGAATACTCAACATATAAACTTTAACAACATACGAATTCAGCCAGATATACATTAATAAGGTAATAATCCCTTATGGAAGCTGAAACTTAAAATACAAAGTTACAGGGCCGATCTATCCCTTGAATAGACTCTTCTCTTCATGAAGCTCACCCTTTCGGCTTAAAATTACATCACAAAAAAGAAGAAAAACACCTAGGGTACTCTTTAAGCGTAACGAATTAAAACCCAAATACCTTTTGATCTTTTGACCCTGAGTCTGTGCCCGAATGTATGGATGGTCAAAGTCCCTGCAAGGAATTTTTCAAGTTACATTAGTATTGTATAATAAAAGAAAAATGGATAGAAACTTTAATAGAATAATGAATGATAGGAAGAGTTTAATGAAATGTGGTACTCAACTCATGGTGGGAGAACTGGAGTCTCTTCCTATGTCGTATCTAGTCGTATAAATGTCCCAGGTCGAGGGGAGGATGGTTCAGGGACTTCTAATGGGTACCCTCATAAACACAAAGCCCCATCATTAGATCTTGGTTCCCAATCCGTCAAAGAATAAGAATGATAGTTTCAATACTAAATAAAATTAATGCTTCAACCAAGAAATATCTATAAGAACGCTTCGACTTCATAGACCTTCATATGAAACAAGCACGGATGTCTCCATGACTACTGTAACTTTCTATAACTTTGACCCAAAAGAAAATCGAATACACAATGAAACTCTAGAACCTGTTAGGGACTTACAAAAGCATCTTAAGGGCTATAAAGTTTTGATGAGTACTCCAGAAAGGAACTTAATATGCGACACTACATGAGATACAAACATCTAAGCTATACCCAAATGGAAATAAAATGCAGGCAACTTAAGAAGTAAGAGTCTCCGAACAGGTAATACACAAGAAGCATTCTAAAGAATTTACATTCATGGTATCCTACTTTAAATTATAGAATCAATACCTATACTCGGACGTTTACACTTGGGGTAGCAGAGGAAATTCTGAGGGGAAGTCCAAACCCCATACAATAATAATAATCCTCTCTCTCTTATAACTACACGTTTAAAAAACCCAAAGTATAAGGATTAGTCTAGTATACTGAAGTTGAAAATTTCTCCATGACTAAAGGAGACTTTCCACAGAGCCAAATCTTTGAAGGAAAGATATTGTTTACAAAGAATCCATAAGAAATAACAAATACTGGAATGACCATAATCCCTCTCGGATTTTATTACTCATCATCAAACAACGACAGAAGTATCGTAACTTACCATGAATATGGGTAGCTCCTTCATATCTCACTAGGGGAAAACCTCCAGAGTGTCGACTACCATCACAGAGGAGAAATGCGTAAGGAAGAAACAAAACCCTAAACTCTAGGTAGGAGAACGCCAATGGAGAAATAACCATTACTACATAAACTGATAGTAGGAGTACGAAGGAGCTATCTGACCATGTGACATAATATAGGTGGCATAAGTGTATTGGATATAGGGTGAGTGGTGGCCTCGGAATGCGAACTCACAGGGCCTCCGTTAATAGATTGGATAGAGGGTTATTAAGTCCAATTGACAGAAAAAACCTCAGACTTTTTGTCAAGTTAATGCACTATCGTGACTCACTCATTGTTTAGTTAAGATGATTTAGTTCTTTATCCCTTCAGTTGGACTACAGGGATGGTCATTTAGGATTAGAGTGAGTCGAAAGTTAAGTACCTTTAAATGCTTACAAGTTGTGACCCTTAACCCTTGAGTTTCTCCTTTTATAAAAGTAAATTGTTTATAGGAATAAAAGTCCTCTATATGCCATAAATGTATAGATATAATTGTATTTTGTCTATTAGTAAGATGGAAGGTGATGCCAAATTTAGTTGTTAAATAGGAGAAGGAGGTTCATAGTAGTTCAATTTTCACTAATAACTTCATTGTTTGAAGACTAGGAGAAGTAATGTTTCCCAAACATACTAATAATTTTTTATTTTTATTTTGGGTAAATTGGGGTACATTACATAGAACCTCAAGGTAGGCGAACCAGATGCACGAACGTGTTCAACCATTGCACCAAAAGAAAAATTTCAACGCTCAACAACACTCACATGAAAGGCATCGACTCCAGCCAGGTTATCCTTCTTCGTTATCCAATAGGGCACGCCATGATCCCCTCATCAGGAGTCATGCCATCCCCAGGTGATAGACGTGTCAATAACCTTGGAGAAACATATCCTAACGGGACCAAGGACTCAATAATATCCAACACACTAGGAGGCGAAGCAACTGACAAGAAGACTACGCCCACACCCTAAGCAATCGATCGACCAAACTCCAGATGACGTTACTCAAAGAAAAAAAATGTGCAATTGTTACACGACTTCACCAACAACCCAAACCATTAATCAACTCTAAATTAGTCAATAATTACCAATCTAATTTAACATTAATTACAATCTAATTTAGAAAGTCTAATTAAATCCATAATTACAATCTAACTTAGCAATTAACATTTTATAACAACATTAACAATATTGTTGTAGAATGCTGCCATTATAACAATTTTTAAAAAATTAAATTACAACATGCCTTTTAGCTATATTAATCGTACTATACTAAAAAGTTGTTTATTAACATTAAGAAGAGACTTTTAAGAAATGACAATGCCATTAAAGAGAGCTATTTTCATGAGTTTTTGTGGTTTATAAATGATTGTCATTTTGACGCTACTCAACACAATTTTATTGCTATCTTGTTGCTTATAATTAAATTTCATATCAAGCTATTCAATGTGAATTCAATGTTATCTTGTTGTTCCTAAATAAATGGCATGTCAAAGATAATCAATGCACCTTTGATGTTAATTTCTATTTATAATTAATTGCCACCTCGATGTTATTTAATGAATTTTAATGCTACCTAATAAATGTCATTCAGAGTCATTCCATGCAGTTGATTCTTTTTGGTTGTTTAAAAACAATTGTTATTTCAATGCTAATCCCAACCATTTGAGGTCTATCCATTAACTATTAGCTGAGATGAATTATCATTGTGGTCTAATTAAAGGATCTTTTGCAGAGAAAAAAGATTAAACTAGACATTCGCTGAAAACTAGAAGTCCTACCATTAATGAGTGCAATACTGTCATAAACCAACGTAGGCATGCTATGCCTTGCTATCCATCGTTGTTCCTGAATGTGTTAATCCACATTAATTAACAAGAATGATTATATTATGTTGGAGTTACTTCACACACACCTAGGATTTATTTTTCCTAAGGTTATTCCTTGTTTATTAGTCATAATTAGTCATTATCCATTCTCCTATATTTTAGGGGAGAATATTCCACCTGGAGAATATTCTCTTTCAGTTGACACTTCAGTTTGACTAGTTGAGTTGAGTTTAGATGTTGCATTGGTTTTGTCACCATGCAACATTGGGATCATCACCAACTCACTACTCTTTGTTCAGTCAGTTAACTGAAGACTAGTTGACTAGCTAACTCAGCTAGGTGGCAGTTAACTCCCATAACTGCCTGAGATACTAGACTAGGTGGCAGTTTACTCTTGTAACTATTGGTGTGTTTCCAAATCAATCTAGACCACCACTATGGCTCATTAGTTACTTATGTAGCCTATATCTATCATAAATTATTCACTCTTTTGAGTGTGGAATACGGTTAATGAGAATTCTTCCATTCTTTCTCTCCTTCTTCCTTTTCCAATTCTCTTTTCAAATGTGTGTATTATTGTTTATCTAGATCTATTATATGTAGGTTCAACACATTTACACGGTATCAGAGCTAGATTGAATCTAGTAGATTGTACACGATTTTATTTGCAGGTATAGATCATCAGGAGGCACAACAAGCAGTAATGGATCATCTTTCTCCATTCCCATTGTTATCCGGTAAAGCCCTTTTCGTCGGAGGAGCAGAGAGATCTTTGTCTTCCATTTGAACTAATTGAAAGGATTTAGAATGGGTTTTGTGGGCTGAGAGAGACCGCCAGAAGATCAAGCCTCTTATTATGAAGAGTCTTTTACAAACGTTTTTGCAGAAATGTGTATGCCATTAATTAAAGATGATGTCTACTCCATTTCAGATTTGTTTTCTGAAATTCATGTGGAAGATATATGGCATGCATCTCAAGAGTCACATGAAAACACTTTTGCATATACCATGCATGCATATCAGGAGTCAAAAAGGGAGCCGTGCACATCAGACGCCATTCTAATATTTTATGAGAAAAATTTTCAGAAAAAAATTGTATATTTGAATTCCTCTCAAGAAAATATCCAATTTCAAAAAAAACATCGTCCGAAACGAAGTCCATAAAGTGAAGTTATGATCATTTTAAAATCAACAAAATTTCAACATTTTTCTCGAAACGACCGCACGGTTTTCAAAATTTCATCCAAAATTTATTTGGATATTATTCATTACAAGAATATAAAGTGGATATGTGTGGAAATATCAATGATGCATATACTTCATCATATACGTGCAAACATCTACATCTTCAACAAAATCTTCAAAGAGCACAAACTTAAACAGTTGTGAGGTCTTCTTGGAGTGAAAGACATGGTTGCTTAGAAACTGCCTTTTGCTCCTTATCATTTTTTATTTTATGCATTGTAATTTGAGGGGGGGTTTTGTTCCAATGATTTTTTCCCTCTTTCCTCATTTAGTTCAGTGTATCTTTTTTATTTGGGTACCTAACATGGCCTTGTAGCCGGGACCCATTCTTTATTTTCACCATAGTGATGTTCAGGGGGGGTGTTAAACTTACTTCACACACACCTAGGATTTATTTTTCCTAAGGTTATTCCTTATTTATTAGTTGTAATTAGTCATTATATAGTCTCCTAAATTTTAGGGGAGAATATTCCACCTGGAGAATATTCTCTTTCAGTTGACACTTCAATTTGACTAGTTGAGTTGAGTTTAGATGTTGCATTGGTTTTGTCATCATGCAACATTGGGATCATCACCAACTCACTACTCTTTGTTCAATCAGTTAAGTGAAGACTAGTTGACTACCTAACTCAGCTAGGTGGCAGTTCACTCCCATAACTTCTTGAGAGACTAGACTAGGTGGCAGTTTACTCTTGTAACTGTTGGTGTGTGTCCAAATCAATCTAGACCACCACTATGGCTCATTAGTTACTTATGTAGCCTATATCTATTGTAAACTATTCACTCTTTTGAGTGTGGAATACGGTTAATGAGAATTCTTCCATTCTTTCTCTCCTTCTTCTTCCTTTTCCAATTCTCTTTGTAAATGTGTGTATTATTGTTTAGCTAGATCTATTATGTGCAGGTTCAACACATTTACATATTCCTTGAAATATGATAAATTTGTTTTAATTATTGGAGCAATTATAATTGTCCTAATATGATATTCATTGCAATTACTTGAGAATTTATATTAGCTATAAATTCAGTGATACAAACGTTGATATACCATTTGTGGGGAAAAACAAAACACGGGTCTACATAGTCAAATTCGCCGAGATATAAAAACAGAGTGAAGAAAATTCGTGGGGAAAAATAAATTCCATTTTCCACGGTGATGAAGGCAGAGATACTAGTGGGGATAAATCACATGGGTTGTAATAAAATTTTGCAGAGAAGAAATGACAGTCAGGTAAGAAAAATGCAGGGCATAACTTCACGCTTAAAATTGATTAAAAGCAAAGGAAAATCGCATTCCAAAAGTTGAAAACAAAACACATTTCTAAAGCTGAGAGGTTAAGGAAAATTAAGTCCAAGAAGAGGGGCAATTCGCCAGGTAAATAGTCAATGGTTGTTGTCTTAAAAATGGCAAAATCACCAGAGAAATCTATCCATCAGTGAAGACACATTCAATATAAAAATGCAGAGCAATAAATCAACAATGGTTACACAATCAATGTATAAAATCGAAGAGCAATATATCCGGCAATCAAGAAGAAATGCGCTTCCATTCAAGGCCCGAATTTGTTGTCAAATGGAATATGAACACCATCTTTCAATGAAGAAATATGCTGCCATCTAGGGCACAAATTTTCTATAAAAGGCATCCATGAGGATATATAAAAATGCCTAGAGGAAGTGGGGTTGAAAGTGTGGAAGGTCATGGTTAAAATAATGGCAATGGAAGACCATAAAAAGGGTAAATCGATGTGAAATGAAAATTGAAATTTGCATGCAGGTCCATTGCCAAACCATCTAGCAACCACCAGAAAAATTTTTCTATGTAAATGAAAGAAACAAAGACATTGTATATAATTGCATATATATATAAAACTAGCAGCCCTATGATAAGAATGAGTGTAGACATATCAAAAAATGTAGGAATATAACATTTTTCTATCCATGATAAGGAAATCCTTAAGAATAAATCGTTGTCCACTATAAACCATGTGGTTTTTCAATAAAGCTATCAATCCACACACAAACAATCCAAAACGAAGAGATCGGGATAGTCCTTCAAGGAAACGCAAGGGTTTTCAGAGTTTAAGCAATCAGACGTAGAGGTACTCAATCACTGGAAGGTGCAATGACCATCAATAAACCAAGAACAATCAACAGGGGTAGACTACTGGGAAAACACTTCCTTCGCTCATCATCCACGCATAGAAAATTAGGGCGTTAGGATCTATAGGTCTATTAACACTGAAGTGATGACCATCAATACGACTCCTGGTCGACTGCTCAAGCATGGAATGATGAGCTAGGGATGAGGGTGAATTAAAAAGAGAAAACTCATTACAAATCAATAAATCCATAGGATGGTCACAACATTCAGGGATCAGTTTCTAAAGGAATCAAGTCAAGAAGTGAGCTTAAGGCTAAGGGAATTTAAGTTCTCAATTAAACTGATAAGTTCAAAACCTTCTTTACATAGTTAAAAATATAGAAATGAAGGCATAAGTTTTATAATAATATACCATGTATATTACAAGTAAGCATATTGTAGCCCAAGTCGCCCACTCTAAGTCATTGTCCCACGTGCTCCATGCATCTCTCACTTGCCGACCGATGAGACTTCACTAGTACCTCCCAACCAACGCTAGGGGTAATCATCTTCCCCCTTATCCCACCGAGCCATAAAGGGGCCACACACACTAAACCAGAGAACAGTTAGCTCCCAGCTCACTTTGCAAGGCCGAGCTACCACTCCTCACCGAGCTGGGTATCCCAACTCCCACAAGCTAAGTCAGTCAAGTCTAAAATTTTTCAGCGTAATGTTACACATAATAGAAGAGATCCTTCATCCTCCTCCCTCCTTTATATAGAGTTTCTAAGTCATTTACTTTCCCAAATTCCCATTTAATTTATTGTTCAATAATTTAATTCTTAAAAATCCTCCCCGTACATGTGTCACCCATCCCCTTCATTGCACCATAAATTAATTTCATTAATTAATTAATTACTCCTATTTCCCTCACCCTCCTAAAAGAATTCTTAGAATCACTCCTAGGTGTCCTCATATTCCCTTACACATTTTAATGACTTACCACCTTACTAATTTACTAGTTGAGTTTAATTTAGAAAGTTCCTAAATGCTAGATACCTTAGTAAGTTAGTCATTCTTCTTTTTCCTTCTGTTTCCCTTTCCTTTATGTTTCTCACTTTTTCCTAGTTTCCTAATTCTTTTAAATTTCCCTCTTTCCATTTTCATTTAAAACTCAAATTGGCAAGTGTATAAAATTACCTTTTCCCCCTTTTTCTTTTTAATTAATAATTTTATTTTTTTTCATCACAAGTATCACTTAGACCTAGACTTTATTTTCCTAGGCTAGGTGACATTTTATTAGGGAAATTGTTTTAAATATTTCTCATCACATTATTCGTTCTAAGGCCATATAGGTTTATTCATTTATTATTTAACAATGCAATGTTCCCTTCATGACACACTAGGTTCTCCAAGGCTGTCACTCACCTCATTTTGTTTCCCTTGTGTGACATGCCCTTCAGGATTCCCTATGTTATCCAAGGGTTCCACTCACCTCATTCTGTTTCGCTTGCACAACATGCCCTTTAGTACGCACTACGTGCTCCAAGGGTGCCACTCGCCTCTTCATTGGCTTGGTAGACATAAAAAAAAACCCTGGAGTCAATCCTCTACCAGGTGATCTTATGGGAGACTAAGGGCCTCTAAGGAATAATGACTGTATCTTATTGCACACCCTTTAGAATCATCATGAGCGACTGTCTCAATTGGCCCTCACGACTTCGTGGGTATTCTCGAACTAGGTAATCGTTAACCTATAGTTCAAGCTATGATGAGAGTGCAAGTAGGCTGCGACAAGGCTGCTATCCACCCCTCTCCCTCAACATCTCTAGTTATCATGCGTGACCCCTCTAATCCACATGTGAGTCTAGTCAGAAGGCTATCGTGAGCCTGCATCATCAAAGAATCATGTCATAAATAATATCCATAATCATATCATCTAATCAGATGCACAAATATCATATATAAAACAGTCAAACCCCCAAAGTCCACTCCCTGACTCGATCCGGAGTCCAAGGGGTTTCATCGATGCCTCTGCATACTCGAGGTCCAAAATCCTTCACACCTAGGTAAACCGAGTCAATAGCACCTATCTATGTCAATACAAAAAAATAACATGTCATCAATCCATAATGCCTCATAATCATAATCAAATTCCCAATAGTATAATAATCTGGATCACTTCCAATCAAGTGTCCTCAAAGAATAAGTTCACTTAGTGCAGGCAAGAGAGAGATGTTACATACACCCCCCTCTTGGTCTAAACTTTGTCCTGAAGTTTCACAATAAATAAGTGTCGAAATAATGTGTATCACAGTATCATAAGTCTCTCTATCAAGCAAAAATGGAAACTATTGACACATAACATATGTGTCCTCCCAGGTCATCGAGTGCAGACTATAGTTGTCCCACTGGACCTTGACCTGATCTACTGTTCAATGTCGTAGTTGTTGAATGCGATGATCTAGGATGTGGATCGAATCATCTGTGAGGGCCCCCTCGTATGATACCTGCAAGGATCTCATGTCAATAACATGTGTAGGATCACTAATTTAATTTCTCAAAATAGATACGTGAAAAACATCCTGCATATGCCTCAAAGAATTAGGCAAGGCTAGTTGATAGGCCACCAACCCCTTCCTCTCCACAATCTTGAAAGGTCCCATGAATGTAGGAGAGATTTTAGCTCCCTTTCTGAAATTGATAGAAATATTATGCGGATTTACCCGTAAGAATACTTGATCGCCAACTTCGTAACTACGGTCAACATGGTGTGCATCAACATAACTCTTTTGTCGATCCTACACTTATTTAATCCTTTGTATTATTTTTTGCATTTTATCTTCCATTTCTTGCATTTATTTTTGTCCCACGAGGACCCTATCCTCAAGCTGATCCCAACTCAAAGGTGTCTGACAGGGCCGCTCATAAAGAAACTAGAAATCCCCCATCTTAATGGTGCTTTGGTAACTGTTGTTATAAGTGAATTCCACCAGTGGCAAGAATTCTTCCCAATCCTTTTGTTGGTCTATAACGTACATGTGAAACATGTCCTCCAAGGTCTAGTTCATTCGTTCATTCTTCCCATCAGTCTTTGGGTGATACACAGTAGTAAAGTTAAGTTTGGTTCCCAAGGCCTCTTGGAAACTAGTCCAAAATTGTCCAGTAAACACCAATCCTTGATAGGTTATAATCCTCTTAGGCATGCCATGCAGCCTCACAATATCACTGATGAAAACTCTAGCTATGTTAGGTTCTTGATATGTCATACACATAGGAATAAAATGAGCACTCTTCGTCAAAGTGTTGACTACCACAACAATCGAGTCATGTCTCCTTGCCTTCAGTGGAAATCCAACAATGAAATTCATCGAAATAACCTCCCATTGTGATTCCAGAATAGCGTGTGGTTGTAGTAATCCTACTGGTTGTCTATGCTCAACCTTTACTTGTTGACATTCTAGACATCTGGCTAGATAGTTGACTATGTCTGCCTTCATTCCCTTCCATAAGAATAAGGTTTTAAGGTCCACCCTCATCTTCATGACTCATGGGTGGGCCATGTACACTTCTCTGTGAGCCTCGTTTAGGATCAAACTCCTCAACTCTTCATTTGGTGGTATGTAGATCCAATTTTTAAACCTCAATAATCCATCGTCGTCAAACATAAATCCTTCAAATCATGGTACCATCATTTTGTTTTGTCTGATAAAATCCTTGACCTCTTTGTACCAATCATCATCACTCTATAAGGTTAGAATCCTTTCATGTAGATTCATCTGAAGAGGCAAAAACTAAAATATGTGTGGTCTCCGACTTAATGCATTTGCCACTTAGTTCATTGTTCCTTTTATGTAATAAATTTCTAAATCGTACTCGCTAAGCAGTTTCGACCAACGTCATTGTCGCGCATTCAGGTCGCTTTGCGCAAATATGTGTTGTAGTCCATAGTGGTCCATCTTTAGTTCAAATTTTCATCCAACATGGTAGTGTCTCCAAACCTTCAAGGCATATACAATGGATAACAACTTCAAATCATGTGTCACATATTTTTCCCCATGCCTTCTCAATTTTCTTGGGATTTAAGCGATCACACGACCATCTTGCATCAAGACTCCACCTAAGCCTTCCTTGGATGCATTAGTGCCTACGAAGAAATATTGTGCATGTTAGGTACCTTTAGTGTCAGTGTTGTTTTCAATAGTTCTTTGAGCCTCCAAAATGATTCTGTGCATTTCTCAGTCCAAACAAACTTCTTGTTCTTCTTCGTCAATTCCATGATTGTATTTGATATCTTTGAAAATACCTCGATGAATCATCGATAGTATCCTACTAAACCCATGAAGCTACACACTTCCAGGACATTCGTTGGCGCATTCCATTCCATAATATCCTTGACCTTTGTTGGATCCATGGTGATACCTTCACCGGATATGCCATGCCCTAAGTAGTGAATCTTCTATTGATAAAAAGAGAATTTGAACAACTTCTCAAACAATTTGTTCTCTCAAAGGCACTGTAGTACCAAGTGCAAGTGCTCTTCATGCTCCTCTGTCATCCCAGAGTAAATCAAAATATCATCAATGAATACTTGGACAAACTTGTCCAAGTACTTGTGGAACACAACATTCATCAAGGTCATAAATACTCCCGGGGCATTGGTCAGTCCAAATAGTAAAAAAGTAAACTTGTAATGACCAAACCTCATATTAAAGGCGGTCTTAGGGACATCATCCTCCTTGATCTGTAACTGGTGATACCCTGATCACAAATCGATATTTGAGCACACATTCACACACTTCATCTGATCGAACAGATCATCAATCCTTGGTAACAGCTACTGATTCTTGATCGTTGCCTTTTTCAATTGATGGTAGTCAATGCAAAGTGTCGATGACCCATCCCACTTTCATATGGAAATAACAGGTGCACCCCACGGTGGCACACTTGGACGTATAAGTCCCAAGTCTAGAAACTCCTTCAGTTTCATTATCAACTCCTGTAACGCCGAGGTCGACATACGATAAGGCGTTCTCGCTATTGGTTTAGTCCCCGGTTTTAGGTCTATGGTGAATTCCAATTCCCTCTCTAGAGGCATCCCAGGTAACTCCTCTAGAAATACCTCTGCAAACTCTCTCACCACCGAAAGGTGTTCTATACCTTCCACTACTCCCTTCTCGTTTAATGAAAGAATCACATAAATATTAGATCCCTTGCGCATGATCTTCCGTAGTTGCAAGGAAGAGATGAACCTCGGGGAAACTCCCTGGTTCCATCCTACAATTATGCACCTTTGTCCCTCATCATCAACCAACCTCAACCATTTTGTCTTACAGTTGAGTATCGCCTCATGTGATTCCAACCATTCCATACCAATCACAACGTCATAAGATCCTAAGATCGTGATGTAAAGGTTGTCCCTGGTGAAAATCTCTCCCAGGTTAAGGGTACAGCCTGTAACCTTTCCTCCAACCTTATGTTTAGCTCCCGAAGCCATCTCTACAAAGCTAAACTCATCTTATTAGACTACCTTTACCTTAATCCTTTTTAGCGCTACACCAGAAATGAAAATCTCGATAGCACTAGGATCTATCAAAATACTAAGGGTATGGTCAGCCACGGTACCTGACGTCTCGAGAACAATTGACTCGTTCTTTGCCTAGTGGTTATTCACCTCTACATGAATGCTATGGGCCTTTCCCAAATCTCCCATGGTAGTGGGTCCAGCTGATCCTGACGCTCTAGTCCTCTCCACTAGGAACTCACGCTGGTATTGTGGCTCCCCACATGTCCAACAACCCTTCTTCGGTCTAGTACTCATGGTACCCAAAGAAGAAGCCGATGGCCCACTAGCCTGGAATCCTAGTTTTTTTTGCTGAACATGTCTAAACTTCTGTGGATGTGGTCAATGCTTCTATTGATGTGGTGGTCCTCGATAAGGAGTTCGTTGCTAAGGTGTTGGTCATCAAGGTGAAGTGAAAGTGGAACTCTTATGGAAGGCATGATATCCTAGCATATGTATGGCTGGTGTCTGATGTTGCTGTGCACCAGATGACACCTACCCTACTGGTCTTGTTGGAGTCCTGCTCTGACCCCCACTAACAAGCTCCTCCTCTTCTATGAGGGCATTCTGGATGACATCATGCAAGGTCTGAGGAATCAAAATCCTAACCTTTTCACGTATGTTTCCATAAAGGTCGAACACAAACCTTTTGACCTTAAGTTTCTTAGTATTAAGATGCAGAGCATACCGAAGAAGATCCATAAAATGGGCCTCGTACTCAGGCACCATACAACCGCCCTGTCATAAGGCGTTGAACTCGTTGAGATGACACTCAATGAATTCCTCTGAAAGGTACCTCTCTCAAAACCATTCCTCGAACAATTTCAATAACATGTCTTCAACAATCATGTTCAATTGTGGTAGGAGTGTCTTCAACCATAAAAGAGCACTCCCCTTCAGTTGAAATACCTCCATGTGGACCTTCATGTTGGAGGTATAGTTTTGAAGTGAAAACAACATCGCCATATTCTCCAACCATGCCTCGGCGGCTGTGTCGTCCGGGGCACTAAAGAACTCGTGAAAATTGACCTTCTCGACTTCGTGGTGAATTCCCTAGCCTCATCTCTATCCACCCAACCATAGAAACAAAACATACATGATCACCTGTCTTGATCACCCTCTATCATGACCATGACTCCATAAGCATGAATTGTATCACACTCCTTATCTATTGTCACATTCAATGGATCAGAAAATTATTTTCCTCACGCCATATGTACTCATAACAACAAAATAGTTCTCAATCCCAACATACTAAGTAGCATCCTACCTCCCACATATGTTGTATTTATCGTGTGCCTAAAACTTTCCATTCCTTTCCCTCCTTGGGGAAATTCGTAGATTTATAAATCCCTGATTTTTAGGGGCTTCTAGTGAAAAAAATCAACTTCTGCAACTTGTAAATATTAGCTCTGAGTTAAATCAAACTTGTTCCCCACTCATGGAGTCATATTTAGTTATTTTTAACCTGGTTGTTCCATTTGTCTTCCAACATTTAATTTATTAAAAGGTTTGTCTCATACATGTGTCCATCAAAAGAGGACAGTTGGGAAAGTCAAACGTTTTATGAATAGTCATAAAATAATAATTAGAAAAGCCAAAATTCTAAATTCAGATTTTCCATAAATGACAATTTATTTCCAAATCTGAATTTACATAAAAGGAAATTTATTTTCAAATATGAATTTCCATAAATGGAAATTTATTTTCTAATAATTTGAGGATATTACACTTATTGGTATGTTTCTCCAAGAATTATTTGCAATCTTCACCTTTGAAAGTAAGAGTCATCTCTGGCATCTTTAACATGCTTCAAAAAACATGAGGTGAAAGAGAAATCAGAGAATGATCCTGGAGTAGTATAACTCTTTAAATTGCTACATACGTTTCCACACACCATGCAGTATAATCAAAAACCTCAGGAACACACCCAACACGAGCGATTCCAGATACCCAAATTACATATTTTTGTATAGGAGGAGAGGAATAATATGAATATGGTCTTGACCACTACAAATTATGGTCTTCATGAAAAAATATATTCAGAGTATCACCACAAATTGTTTTTCCAGATGATGTTTCCATAGGTTGACGAGACCAATTCTTTAGTTGGATAATAACCTCAAATAAATATTTTTGGAGAGATAATGATCATTTCATCCCTTTGAAAATGAACATTTAATGAAATTTAATGAGTAGTTCCTCGATCCTTTCATCATTAATGAAGATATTTTCAGAGCTTACACAATAGTTGTTAGTATTAAATAACACTTAATTCATATTGGGAAAATAAACAAAATGGAGGGGAAAGACAAGGGAGAGTTTGAATGTGAAACTTTTGATGAAACCATGAACCCACGAACTCATGAACACGTGGTAATGGATGATAAAAAATATACTAAGTGCAGAAACAAGGCCGGTCGGACTTGCATGAAAAAAGAATAAAATACTTTCGAGCTTGACACCTGCAAAAAAATTGATGGTCAAAATGTAGATCACCGAACCTCAGGTGAAAAGTGAGGGTCACGAAGCTTAGAGGATGAGGGATTGAACTCATGAACCCGCACAATTTAAAAATCACTAAGTCTAGTAGTGAACTTCTAACATGATCAAGTGCATGGATATTGATGCAGGAGAATCTACGTCAACATTAAAAGAAGAGAACAAGATGGAGGAAAGAACATCATCTAGCGCATGCATGATGCTTATTTGGACTATGCAAAAGGAGAGCACATGTTTTTAATTTTGAATTTTATGAAAAGAAATGTAATTAATGTATTGGAGGCTAAGGCCATCCCTAAAAATCCTCTCAGATCAGTATCAATTTAATGTAAAAGTTGTGTTGTATAGAGGTTGCACATCAAGCCTTATCTTTTTGTAAATGACATTAGTTTCTCAGTCCTTTGTAGGTTTATTCATAAATCCTGATAGGATATCATTTAGGTTGTTGGTGGTAAAATCGCGATAAATCATCCCTTGTATATATATTTGTATCAATTTCCAAAATAAGGTTGTTGTCTCTCATTTGTGAAAGTTGTTGCTCATTGTGCGAGAGTTGCTGCTCATTTTGTAATAGTTTTTATTAAGAGAAATAGAGATTTGTTGTTGTTTTTGTGTGAGACAAAGAGAACTGTATAAGTTTATTGAAGGAGAAATGGAGGATTTCCGATATGTATGTATATTTTATCACTTGAATGAATAGAACAAAGAAAATTTGACCCAAATGTTTGGTGTTGTTGTTACTATGTTTATCTGAATGAATGGTATGTTTCATGTTCATTTAAATTCTCTTTTTCTACTTGTTCTTATGTTTTTGAATGCATCTTCCAATTAAATACATGAGTTTGTGGAGTTAGAATAAGTTTCAAGTCTTTCTCTTGTAAAAGTTTGTGCAAGGAGTGCACATTCTTCCATAAGGAGTTCATTGATCAAGTTAAGTCTAACTCGAAGAAGCTCAGGGGACATAACATTGGACTTTGTTAGCAACAGTGCAGAGAAAGCACAGAGCCACACAAGGAGTGCACATGGAGAGTCATTTCTAGACTCACTGTTCAGAGGAAGAATAATTAAGCATTGCAAATTTTTAAGGATGTAAGACATGCGTCCAAGAATCCCAAAATCTTAGAGAAAGAAGATCAGGAGAGATAGCAACCTAAATCTTCAAGGAGAAAAGACTTAGGAAATTTCCTAAGTCTGATCATTTTCTTGTTTGAAAGAAGAACACAAAAGGGAGGAAAAGGTATCATATACCTTTGGAAACTAAGCTCATGAGAGATAACTACCTTTTACCATGTAGGAGGAGTGCATAGAGAGTATTTCGAGGTCCCATTAACATCGAAAAACCAAGCTCAGGAGAGTTAGTGACCTTATTCCCCTAAAGGGAATAATTTAAAGAAGTGATGGTGGATATTCCATCGAATATCGTCGAAGAGATAAAATACTTAGGATTGAAGTGGGGAAATGCATCAATAGATACCACACTTCATCGTTAGAACACTTCGGTGAAACCAAGGAAGAACTGCGAAGTTTGATGACTCCTGAAGGTCAGGATCACAAAAATTATCCCGACCGTCGATCTAATCGATAGGTGTCAGTTGGATGTAAGGTTCGATGAGTGGATACTTCAGGAGAAAATGGAGGAGTAAAGGTGCATCAAGGTTCTTGGACACTCGAAGGTCGAAACATCAGTGACCATCAATTGAAATTGTACACGTGGAGGGTGGAGATCCATCCCACTCAACCGACATTTGAAGAAGAAGGTGTAGAGGTTTGAAAATGGGATAACTACCGAAGATGAAAGGTGGAGTTCAAAATAAATCGTTGATCCATGTGGGGGTTGTAGACCGTTGATCATTCCTAGGGCTCGACGCTTCGTTGTTTCTTTGCTTCGGAGGGCTCGAAACCCTGTTTGTTGGAAAAACCATAAGCGTAAAGACTTGAAGTCTCGAATTGGGTGGGAGACTAGAGGTAAGCCCCTAGTTTTTAGGGATGGTTGACGTGGAGGAAGTGCTTGGATGGAAAGAGACTATCAGAGAGACAATTTTGGCTTGAAATCAATAGAAGAGACCTATGGTGAACAAAGCAAGTCCAAAGGGACCTAGAGAGCTAATACAACTCCTGTAAGCTTAAGATCCTTAGACTAGGAGGTTAGTGGACCCCAGGTGAGGGTGGGGGTCTTCATCAGGTGGTACTAGAGCCATACTTTAATCTCTATGTAAATTAAATATCAGTACCATGCCACCAAAAAGACACAGGGACATACATGTGACAAATCCAACAATGGAGGAGGCAATGAGGAGACTACATGCAAGGATAGATTCAATGGAAACTGCATAGAGGATAGAACCATATGTAGGTGGCATCAGTGAGGCCAAACGTGAAGAGATGTAGGATGAAGGAGATGTAGGAGAATATGTTGTAGAAGAATGTTCATTGAAAGTTGTTGTAAAGATGGGAGCCAGAGCAAAAATGGAAATCCCAATGTGTGAAGGAAGTTTAGATGTGGAAGAGTTGTTGGACTGGATAAGAGTAATGGAAAAATACTTTGACTATGAAGAGATTGATGAGGGTAAGAAGGTTAAACATGATGTCACAAGACTAAAATGTAATGCAACACTATGGTGGGACAAATTGCAGGGCTATAGGACAAGAAAAGGAAAAAATAAAAATAAAAGCTGGGAGAGAATGGTAGCCAAGCTAAAGGCTAAATTCATACCCAAGGACTACAAAATAAATATGTTCAGGAGACTAAAAAACCCGAGACAAAAATTCCTGATAGTAAAAGAATACACATAATATTTTTGTAGGATGAACATTAGAGATGGTCACCATGATAGTGATGGAGAGAAGGTTTCTAGTTACATCAATGGTATGAGATATGAAATCCAGGATGAAATCAACATGATGACTATGAGGAAAGTTGAAGATTCTTATCAGGTTGCCTTGAAAGCAATAGAGAAATTGGCCAGAAAGAAAATACAAAGAGGCAGAGGAAAAATCCCACACAGAGGTAAGGGTATTGTCCATCACAAGTCTGAGAAACCCAAAGTTGAACCTAAAAATCCCCACAACTATACAGAAAGAGGAAGAAGCTCTAGAGGAAGACAATATGGTGGCATAAATTATTTTTCACGAGGAAGAGGAAGATGCAGAGGAGAAGAAATATGGTGTTATTCCTGTGGAAAAAAATGGCATCTGTCTTGGGAATGTATTGCGAAAAATAAGGGTGTGAAAGAGGGAGAAACTCACATTTTTTAATCTCAGAGGAAGAATTTTGAAACAGAAGTTGTAGAATATGGAAAATCCCTCATGATCAGGAAAATTCTCTTGAAACTAGACAAGGAGGTGGAAGCACCAATAGAGAGGAACATTCTATTTATGACTGCTTTCAAGACCAATGATAGAGTTGAAAAGGTGATAATTGATATTGGGAGAACTCATAATATAGTATCCACATATATGGTGGAGAATCTAGAGATGGAAACAACTGCATATCCAAATCCATATAAAGTTTCATGGCTACAAAAAGGACACCAGGTTATGGTGAGTAAACAATGCCAATTTGAATTTAAAATAGGAGGATACAAAGATGAATTTTTATGTGATGTTATTCCCATCAATGTTTGTCATGTTTTGCTAGGAATACCATGGTAGTTTTGACATAAATTTCATACATCATGGGTGGAAACACACCTATACCCTATAGAAGAATGGTAGGACACACATGTTGTTTCCAATAGAATATAAGAAGGCGAAGGAAGAAGCCATAACAAACATACTTCTCATTAGTAGGAAGGAGCTCTTAAATGAAGTCAAGAAGGATCAAGAGATGCAGTTTGTTGTCATGAGAAATACTAGAGTCATCCTTACAGGTACTATTGTGGATGATCTGCCTGAAGAAATTATGAAGCTGCTGGAAAATTTTGTTGATATAGTATTTGATGAGTTACCTTTGTCATTTCCATTGATTAGGAGCATTAGTCAACACATTTACCTTATCCTAGGAGAAATATTTCCAAACAAAGAAACATATATATTGACACCTCAAGAGAATGAAGAGGTCAAAAATCAGGCTCAATACTTATTGGAGAAGGGTTTAGTCAGAGAGAGATTAATCCCATGCGTTGTACCAACTGTATTGAGTTCGAAGAAGGATGGAGGATGGAGAATGTTTGAATATTCTAGAGCCATAAAAAAGAGAACTATGAGGTACAGATTCCCTTTACTCGATATGGATGATTTGATGGACTACTTGAGTGGAGCAAGCTATTTTTCAAAGATAGATCTAAAAAGTGGTTATGATGAGATAAGAATGAGGGAAGGAGATGAATGGAAAACAACATTCAAGACAAATAAAGGTTTGTATGAGTGGCTTGTTATGCCATTTGGATTAAAAAATGCCCCAACCACATTTATGAGGTAGGTTAATGAAGTACTCAAAGACTTCATAGATAAGTTTGTGATTGTTATCTGGATGATATACTAGTCTTCAGTAAAAGTGAAAAGGAACACTTGATACACTTGACATTAGTGATGATAAGACTGGAACAAGAGAAGTTGTTGATAAATTTAAAGAAATCATCCTTTATGAGAATAGAGTTCATATATTTGGGTTTTGTGATCTCTTCCAATGAGTTGAAGATGGATCTACAAAAGGTGAGATCAATTAGAAATTGGCCATCGCCAAGGAGCATATTTGAGGTAAGAAGATTCCATGGATTAACATGTTTTTATAGGAAATTAATTAGAAATTTTAGTGGTATATGTGCACCAATATTAGACACTATGAAGAAAAGACATAAATATTTTAAGTGGATAGAAGAGGCTGAGAAAAGCTTCGGGATATTCATGGATAGGATCATAGAAAAGACAATTTTGGTTTTTCCAAATTTTGGGAAGACATTTCAGGTAAGGTGTGATGCTAGTGGAGTAACAATTGGAGAATTATTAAGTAAAGATAATATACCTATTGCATATTCCAGTGAGAAGTTGAATGATACCAAGAAGAAGTACTCCAATTATGACAAATAATGTTATGCAGTAATTTAATCCTTAAATAAGTTGAGGAATTATCTTATTCCCAAAGAATTTATGTTCTACAATGATAATCAATATCTACAGTGCATCACCAGGAAAGAGAAATTTAATCAGAGGCATGCAAAGTGGGTGGAATTTATGTAGAATTTCACTTTTGTTATCAAACATATTTCTGGTAGTGCAAGCAAAGTTGCATATGCTTTGAGTAGGAGATGTTTGATTATGCAGGAATTAAAAGTGGAAACCTTGGGGTTTGAACCCCTTAAGGAAATTTATGGTGAATGATCCAGGTGAATATCAGTGGCCACCCACTGTTTCCAACTGGCTCAAAATAGTTTTCTCACAATTTAGTATTTTTAGTAGTTTTAACTTCTAGGGCCATTTTGAGGGTCTAAATGAAGGTTTTTCAGGATCGAGCTTCTCAATGATAGTTGAAGGCATGATCGAGCCCCCAAATCGAATCTCCTTGATGATACCTTTCCAATGGGCTATCATACACCTAAAATGGAGATTGTATGCAAAAGTTACAACCCCAGGAAGTTGATGTACTAACTTACCCAAATTGGGCCCACATGACGTTTGTCGCTTCATCTCCTAGGGTTAGGTTTTTGGATGTATAGGGTTTTTGGCATTCTTGTTTTATTGTAAAAAATACTTCATAGCCTCATTGTAATCATCTTCTTGCGAATGCAAGTAGCCTTCACATGTCTTCTCAGAGATAAGATGCCACCATTCTAGTGAGTCTTTCACTATGTATTTGTATAGTCTCTGTACATTTCTTTCATTAATAGAAATTGTGTATTACTATATATCTATGTTTATGGTTGCATCTATGATACATTTCTATTATATTATTGAATATCTACGATATCTCTCTACATTTATTTATTATATATCCTCTTTCATTTCGTGGAGAAAATAATCTGGATCAATGAAGATCCAAATTTCTGTAACATCCCACTCTTGTGCGCACTGAGAAAAATTATTCTTTGAGGACACTTGATTAGATGTGAACTAGATTATTATTATATTGGTCATTTGATTATGATTATGAGGCATTATGGATATGATGATATGTTGATTTGCGTGTTTACATAGATAGGTTCTATTGACTGGGTTCTCCTGAGTGTGTAGGACCTTGGACCTCGAGGATACAGAGGCATTGATGAAACCCCTTGGACTCTGGATCGAGTCAGGGAGTGGACTATTAGGGTTTGATTGTTATTGTTATGACATATGTATATCTTATTAGGTCTTATGATGATTTATTATTATTGTTGACATGATTTGTTGATGATGCAGGCTAACAATAACATGTTGACTAGAATCGCATGTGGAGTAGAGGGGTCACGCAGGAAAACCAAAGATGTTGAGGGAGAGGTGTGGAAAGAAGCCCTGCCATAGCTTACTAGCACTCCCGTCATGGCTCAAAATGTAGGTTAACAATTACCTAGTTCGAGAAGACCCACGATGTTGTGAGGGAAGAGTGAGACAGTCGTTCACAATGATTCTAAGGGGAATGCAATAAGTAAGGGGCCTTATTCCTTACATGCCCTTAGTCTCCCATGAGATCACTTGGTGGAGTATTGACTCTAGGGGTTTTTGATGTTTAACAAGTCAGTCAAGAGGTGAGTGGCACACTTGAAGCACATAGTGCATCCTGAAGGGCACGTCGTGCAAGGGAAATGGAAAGAGGTGAGTGACACCCTTGGAGCATGTAGTGTATCCTAAAGGGCACGTCACACAATGATAACAAAAAGAGGTGACGGGAACCCTTGGAGCACGTAGTGCATCCTGAAGGGCATGTCGCTCAAGGAAAATTGGAAGTGGCGAGTGGCACCCTTGGAGCACCTAGTGCATCCTGAAGGGCACATTGTGTTTTTAACTGATAAGTGAGTAAACCTAGATGGCCTTAGAAAGAATGATGTGTCAAGTAAGATTTAAAAACATTTTTTCCCTAATAAAAATGTCTCCCAACCTAGTGAAATTAAAAATCTAGGTCTAAGTGATACTTCTGGTAAAAAATAATAATCACAATTAAACATGTGATAAGAAGGGGGGTAAGAAATTCAATTAATTTACTAAAATCAAATTACTTGGGGGGATTAAAAGTTTAAAAGGGAAAAATATGTTTTTTTTTTCATTCACTAATTAAATTTTATTATTTAAAAAGAAAAAGGGGTAAAAGGTGGTTTTTCTACACTTGCTAATTTGAGTTTATATAGAAATGGAAAAGAGGGAAACTTAAAAGAAATAGGAAACTAAGGGAAAAAGGGGAAACATAAAGAAAAAGGGAAACGCAAGGAAAAAAATGAATGACTAACTTAGTAAGGAATATTGTCTTTAATAACTTTCTAATTATGAACTCAACTAGGATTTAGTAAAGACATAAGTCATTTAAAATGTGTAAGGGAATATTGGGACACCACGGAGCGTTTTTAGGAATTCTTTTTGGTGGGTGAGGGAAATAGGAATAATTAAATAATTAATGAAATTAATTTCTGGTGCAACAAGGGGGATGGATGACATGTGTACAGGGGAGGTTTTATGCTGATTAAAATAATGAAAAAGGAATTAAATGAGATTTTAGGAAATAAATCACTTAAAACCTCTATAAAAAGGATGGAGCAGGAGGAATATGGATCTGATATTTATGCGTAACATTACACTACATAATTTTTGTCTTGACTAACTTATCTTGTGGGAGTTGGGATACCCAGCTCGGGTAACGAGTGGTAGCTCAACCTTGTCAAGCCAGATGGGTGCTAGTTGTTCTCTAGTATAGTGTGCATGGCCCCTTTGTGGCTCATGGGGCTTAGGGGGAAGAAGATTACCCCTAGAGTTGGCTGGGAGGTACCAGTGAAGTCACATCAGTCGACAAGTGGGAGATGGATGGAGTGTGTGTGGGACAATGACTCAAAGCTATTGCCTTGGGCTATGGTACGCATGGATTTATTTTGAATGGTATATTAATATTTCTCTTGTGCTTTCATTAGTGTACTTCTATTGGTAAAGAAATGTGTTTTACTCATCCTTTTTTACCTCTATTGTGTAAAGAAATGTGTTTTACTCAACGTTTTTAATCGAGAACTTAAAGTCATCATTGCTTTACACTTGTTTCTTTTGAATTGATTCCCTTGGCAACCCAATCCCTGATTTCTATTACTGTTTTGTTTTGTTTTATTAGTTATTATGAAGAGATTGTGCGTTATCTTCTGTCCTTATCCCTAGATCATTAGTCCATGCTTGAGTAATCGGCCAGGAGCCAAATTGATGATCGTCACTTCGGTGTTTATAGACCTAGATATTCTAATTCCCTGGTTTTTTGTGTATCGATGATGAACATGGATGATTTTTCCCAACTGTCTACCCCTGATGATTGTTCTTGGTTGAATGATTGTCTTGCACCTTCTTGCAATTGAACACTTATGTGTATTGTTTATCCTTTCTCTCTGTCATCAGCTCAATACTCTTTGCATTTTATATCACCTCTGCATTTTATAGGGTATTTTATTCTTTGCAATTTTCATGATTGTTCCCTACTCTTGAATGGAATAATGTCAATGTTTTCCACTTGAACGACATTGTTTCGTTGTACCTATTTGTGACTGCGATTTGAACCTTCAGACAACGTTTTTATTTACCTATTATTGATTGTGAAATGGGTATATCCATTTACATTTTGACTGCGAGTTATATAGCCAATTTGAATGTGAAAGAGATGGACAAGATAAGAGGTTCACCGATTCCCCTAGCAACATCACTTCTCCATGCATGAACAAGGTGCCAACTTACAATGTAGTGCAAGTTAGAATTAATATATATTTATATAAAAGCATCCATCTTTACGTTGAACTTTTCCATAAGAAATTGAAATGTATGTCTCCTTTCCCTATGAAGCGCAAGACCTCCAGACCAAAAGAATAATAACAAATAAACAAATTACTTGTCATTGTAATGATCCCCATCATTTCCCGCTGATATAAAAGTACAATAGCACTGTCGCGGTTGTACATTGGAAATTTTGTAGGATAAACACTCACCGTACAGAAGACTATCGTGCATTGTCTGGACTCGCCGAGAGATTTTATTTGTCAAAGGGCATGCTCTCTTTTGAGTCAATTCTTAGATCAGATCTTTAAGTTTGACGGATCCACCTAGCTCTTTCAAATTTCTCGCTACTCCTTGATAGTTTGAAGACGATAACCCCTTGGACACATATGTGAAGAGGTATCTTAGTGGACATTAATTAGGTTTTCCACATAGGTGGCTCTTGTAGGTGAGGGGGCACCTGAGACAAATAGTTGTTGACAGGTGGGATTCGATAATAATGATATGGAAGTCAGCCTTACTTACCGGTAACCTTATGTATTGAGTGCATTTTATGGAAATGATTGTCTGTGTTTATTTCTTTCTCTGCATTTTACATTGATTAATTGATTTACATCTTTAGTTACTTTGATACATGGATGGATTGCAACCAATTTCATTTAGTTACAGTCTTTTTCTTCATAGGAAACAAACTTAATTCAATGATAACAATAATATTTTCAACTCAACAATACAAGATTTATAATAGATTGTGGTATTAACGTCTCCAGACCACGTTTTGGCATTACTTACACAGAGATTTAGTAACTTTTAGATAGCGAATATGCTTTGTAGAGACAACGATTTCGGGTAATATCTACACCCCAATTTTTGGATTACTTTTGTTATCACTCTGTAAATTCCCAGAGGTTGTTATGAGGTAAGAAGAAATGTATCAGAGGTAACCTTAACCAACCACTTTGAAATTGGGAGCTAGCCTTGCCAATTTCAGAGAGGGATCTCTCTGTGAGTTTTAGATTTGTTTGGATTTTCAAGATTTTAGGCTAGTTAGAAAGAATATAACCGAGTTGTTTGGATTGTTTTTAAATGAAATGGATGAAATATCACTTATGCTTCCATCGGGCTATGGGGTATGTTTTAAAAATATAGAGGTTAAAGACATCTTTTATAAGATTCATTTTACAGGGCGAGATAGTGCTGATGTTGGATTCTTTAGGAATAAGATGGTGTATTGCTGAAAAAGGTGAGATATCAATTTAAAAAAAAAACATTTAAGAATTTCTTTGTTATAACATCAGAAGAAAAACATTTAAATCTATAAAATATTAAGAACAAAGTACACAATGGAAAATTCTACAACTTTAACTTCTTTTAAAGATTAGATTTAGAAAGACAATATGATAACTGAGAAGGAAAAAAAAATTACGTAGACAAAGGAAACTTCACCAACATTTAACACACATGAATCCTGTGAAACTTCTCTTTGTATTACTGGAATAACCTCTTGATAAAAATTACAGCGATTAGAGCTTGCTTAGGCATGAATATCAACAATGGGTATGTGGCCAGTCATAAATGGCCAATGGGTCATTTAGAGTATGAGAGGGTAAGGTGAAGGACATCTGACGTGTGAAGACAATTGACATGTAGGCTGGTGATTGAGGGGTGAATGGGAATATATGACTTGTAACAGTTAGATGGATGGCACGTGTTGATGAGGTCGTGACATGGAACTTGCAGAGGGTGGTTGTGGGATGTGATACCTCGGGATGGTGGTGGTGAGTTGTAAAAATGGTAGACGGTAAATGC
>ML778034.1:151990-168293 GCA_009831015.1 Picea engelmannii
AGGTTGAACATTCGAGGAGGTCTGGGCGAAGTTGGATCAGTCATTGATTTGGGTACATTCTTTAAACATCATGTCGGACCCCTCCCCCTCCCCCCACCGTTAAAGGTAGAATGGTCGAGGGGGTCCATAATCTCCTATGGACCATCCGATTATGCGTCGATGGGATGACCGTAGATCTAAGCCTGCATTTTAAACATCTTTTCGGGCCCCCCCTCCACCGTTAAAGGTCGAACAATCGGGGGGGTCCAAAATATTTTCAGAGCTGTCCATTTACACACTGAAGGGGAAACCATAGATCTAAGCGAACATTTTACTTACCTTTTCAGATGCGCCCCCCACCCCCTCCCCCCCCCCACCATTAAAGGTCGAACGATCGGGGGGGGGGTGTTTCCAGAGTCTTTTCTGATCTGTAGATAAAGGTGGCAACATTTCAGTCGTAGATCTAAACTCGATCTTTAATCTCCAGGGCACAATTCAATATATGATGCAGAACTTAGGATTAATGACTTTTTATGGGTTTTGTGCACTACTTCTTTTTCTTTTTATCACCATGGGGTTAGAAAAACATTTCATCATAAAAAATCATGCCTTTTCATCGATCATCTTACATGTTTTATTGAAAGGAAGCTGACTAACCTATGTCCTAACCTACTCATTTGCACCTTTAGCCCAACTTAGATTGTTGGACTAAGAAAATACTCTACCTAGGGGCTATTTGCCCAATATTAGAGTGTTTGGTCAAATTTATTCACTAACTGATCTGATTACTTGGCTAAGGTTAGACAGTTTAGCCAAGCTTATTCATTAATCCTAGATACTTAAATTTAAAAGACTTGGCCATGTTTAAACTCTATGGATCAAGTCATTGTCATTTCATGGGGCTTTTATCCATTTTCTTTTATGCCCTCTTTTTGTTTTTCTCATTTCTTTTCTTTTCTTTTCCTTTCTCTTCTTTTCTCTTTTCTCATTTTTCTTTTCTTTTCTTTTTCCTTATTTTTTTTTTATAATGCAACACTATCTGCAAGTCAAAAAAACTAAAGGGACAAAATTACAATCAACAGGTGATCCTATAAATTATAGGGTTATAACAGTGGCTCCACCTGGGGATGGTATCCTCCTTGCGAGATGCCAAGAATCTTGTTTCTTATTGTCTTGAAAAATTTCTTCTACAACTTCTTCTATTATCTGACTTTCTTTATTTTGGAAATTTTGATGACTTTTTCAGTGTCTTAGGGCCTTCCTTGCGGGCTTCAAACACCTGAAAAAAACCACCTACACCTAAAATAATTGTAAAAGAAATGATATGTACAATGGAATGGAATGGTGATCTCTCTACTGAGGTGGCAAGTAATGCTTCAACATCCTTCCATTTATAGGTCCCCCTGGCAGGTCTGATCCATCACTATTAGCAAGTAGAAAAGCATTATTTCCTCTAAAAGCCTGAATAGTGTAAGGACCCTTCCACAAGCTGTCGAACTTTCCATGTTTACCTTTATATTCATTTCTAGAGTCCCATCTCAAAACTAGATCACCCAATTCAAAGTTATCCTCTTTGGTTCTCTTGTCATAAATCATTTTAATATTTTCCTGGATCACTTGAGTTCTGTTGTAAACTTCTTCTCTAGATTGCATTAGGTGAATCATTTGATTTATTCTTCATTGGACATCGTTTGGTTCTTCTTGTGTTTCTTGCAATAGTTTCATGACCAAAACTCCTAATGAAAGGGGAAAACTGCCTCGGTGACATACATCAACTGGTATGGAGACATACCAATCGATCTTTTGGTGCTTATTCTATCAGCCCAGAGTGCGAAAACCAACTTATTATGCTATGATTTCTTCTTTTCCTGTAGTGTCTTTATGAGAATGTTCACCAGACTTTTGTTAGAGGACTTAGCTAGCCCATTTCCCTATGGATAATAAGTCTTCAAGTGTCCCAAAGTAATATTATATTGATTACAAAAATCTATGATCCTTTTGGATCTAAAAGTCATTGCATTGTCAGCTATAATTTTCCTTGGGCATCCAAAACGAGACAAAATATTAGTTTCTAAAAACTTGATTATGAGAGATTCAGTAGCTTGCTTGCATGGTACAACCTCGATCCACTTGGTGAAGTAGTCAGTGGTCATAAGGATCCATATATGTTGGACTGAAGAGGGAGGATGTATTTCACCAATGAAGTCTAGCCCCCATTGTTGGAAATGATATTCAGCAGAGATGGGTTTCATTGGGAGTGGCAGAAGCTTCCTTTTACCTTAAAAAATATGACACTTATGGAAAGAAGTAACCTTCTGGTGAACATCAACAAACATAGTAGGCCAGTAAAATCCATTTCTCGAAATCTTGTTAGTTGTGGTCTTTCAGCTCAGGTGCCCACCATAGTCTCCTGCATGAAAATATCGAAGAAATTTGTCAGCTTCATCTTTTAACAAGAAATTAAGCAAGATACCACCAGGATCTTTCCAATAGAGATTGCCTTCCAAAATACAAAATTTCAATGCTTTCAATTTAATAAATCTAGCTTTGGTCTTACTCAAACCTGGAGGAGCCTGTAAATTGTGGAGTACAAAAATGAGGTCTGTGTACCAAGGGGAATTTAAGAATGCCTCTTTTATGTTCGGAGTCTCCTGCTCTTCCGGTCCATCTACTGTAGCCAAAAAGTTAATATCTAAAGCATGCAAGTTATAATCCGCCATTAGTTTGGCCAAACCGTATCCTTTGATCAATTTAGTAGGTTTTATTTCAATGCCGTATTCTAGAATAACTGCAATCCATTTTCCTCTTCTTCCATCTAGATTATCATGGGTCAGGATATCCTTTAAAGCTATGCTGAAAAAAGATATGGGTTTCTCATACCCTTCATTGTTGTTCTGCAACAATACCATTTCTATAGTGTGCTCAGATGTGAAGGAGAAAAGATAAAAGTCTTTGGTATAGTCTGGGCTAATCAAAACTGGGGCTTAGGTGAGAGCATGTTTCACTTGCTTAAATGATTGTTTGGAATCGACGTTCCATTTGATTTTTGTGTCCTTTTCCAACATATTGGTGATATTCCTGAGAATTTTGACCAAGTTTAGTATAAATCTTCTAAGG
Organism: Picea engelmannii; assembly: GCA_009831015.1. Taxonomy (NCBI): domain Eukaryota; kingdom Viridiplantae; phylum Streptophyta; class Pinopsida; order Pinales; family Pinaceae; genus Picea; species Picea engelmannii. Next base: position 155,087 of record ML778034.1, read on the forward strand.
AAATTTATTTTTCCAATGAAAGATTGTAGTTCTTTGATGTTCCTAGGGTGTTCCACCTTATGGATAGCTTCTATCGTGCTAGGATATTTTTTAATTTTGTCTTTTGATATTATGTGTCCCAGTAGTTTTCCTTCCTCTAACCCAAAAATGATTTTCTTAGGATTCAATGAAATCCCAAATTTCCTGCACTTCTCAAACACATGTCTGAGGTGGAGCAAATGTTCTTTGTCGGATTTGGAGTAAACAGTTACATCATCCAGATAAATGACTATAAATTTCCCAGTCTCATCCATAAAGGAAATATCCATTTCTCTTTGGAAAGTAGCCCCATCTTTCATCAGACCAAAAGGCATCCTCACATACATGAAGGTTCCCTAGGGTGTGGTAAAATTTTTCTTCTCTTGATCTTCTAGATGGACCAGAACTTGGTTGTAACCAAAGAAACCATCCAGTAAGGAGATCCTACTGGATCCGACCACCTTTTGTAAAATATGGTCCATTTTGGGTAAAGGGTAATTGTATTTGAAGGAGACTTTGTTCAGATTTATGAAATCTATACAAAGTCTGATCTTGCCAGTTTTCTTCCTGGTCGGAACTAGATTAGAAACCCATTTGGAAAATCTCAAGCGGACTATAATATTGGCATCATACATCTTTTTGATTTCTTTCTCTATTAGGGGAAGCAACTTGGGATTAATTCTCCTAAGTTTCTATTTGAAAGGTTTGTGTTCTTGTTTTATGGGAATCCGGTGTTGTATGATACTTGTGTCATAGGATTTTAAGTCCTCATAGCCCTAGGCAAAAACATCTATATATTCCTTAAAAATTCCAATGTATTTGATTTTTTGCTCTGGTGGCAGGGATATAGACAATTTTATCATTTTGGGGTTTTCTTCTCTTCCTATGTTGCAATCTTCAACCTCTTTATCGCTATCTTCAATTTTCATTTTTTTGGCCACATCGTTAAAATCAAACAAGTCTTCCAATGGAACTAATCCTCTAGGTAACACATTATTTTTCAACTGCAAGATATCAGAATCTACATCATTTTCATTGAATTCTTCGACATCTATTGTATTTACACTGTCATTCTCAAAAACAGATTTATTTACAGATTCTTCACCATTTTCTAAATCTATGTTTGTACATTCGAAATCATTTTTACATTGCATAAAATCTTCAATTTGATCGTCATTTACAAATACCTGTCAATATATGATGTTGTCAGGAATGATGGGTCTGCACTTCACCTCCATTGTGTACTTGTGAGTGGGACAAAAAGGGATTTTACAGGTATCTACTGACGTATCCAGTCTGTTTGCGAGTATATTTTGTCCTCTAGGCATCACCTGCAAGTCAATCTCAGTAAAGCATTGAAGAGCATCTAAAACAACATTCCTATAGGCTCTAAGTCTGGGATGTTTTACTGCATACTCACCTTTGATTTTCTTGATAATCAATTCATAATCACCCCTTACCATTATCTGCTTAGCACCAACTTTCTTCAATAATTTCAGGCCAAGCATTAAAGCCTCATACTCGACTATGTTGTTAGTACATTGGAAGTTCAGTTTATAGCAATGATTCTCGAATTACTTTGATCTATGGTTATGCATCCACACTCTGGCTCCAGCTCCTTCTTTACTCACAACACCATCGAATACCATGCTTCAGAAGTCTACTGGAAATTCCTCATTTTCTTCAATCATGGGGTTTCTTACTTCGACAACTTCTTTTATCATCCTTTGGATCAGGTGCATCATCCTCCAGTTGTGCGATTTGTTCTTCAAGATCACCATCATTATATAGAATAAAATAATCTAGGTCAGAGTGTGCAGAATATAGTGGGTAATTGTGTGTCTTTTCCTGACTACTGACCATATACTTCATCAGTGTTTCCCTATAAAGTCTTCTCTGTTGACCGAAAACTGGAATGGTGGCGTAGGAAATATCTAGTTGTAGGGTTCCTCTCAATTTATCTCCCCAAGACCTTGAATCTCAAAATGAATCTCCTCGATGATACCTTTCCAACAAGCTATCATACGCCTAAAACAGAGATCGTATGCAAAATTTACGGCCCCGGGAAGTTGATGTACTAACTTACCCAAACGGGGCCCACATGACCTTTGGCACTTCATCTCCTAGGGTTAGGTTTTTGGATGTCTAGAACTTTTGGAATTTCCATTTATTGTGAAAGGGCCTTCAGAGACTCATTGTAATCATCTTCTTGCGAATGCGAGTAGCCGTCACATCGCTTCTCAGAGATAAGCTGCCACCATTCTAGCGAGTCTTTCACTCTGTAGTTTTACAGTCTCTGTAGATTTCTTTGATTAATAGAAATCATGTATTGTTGTATATATGTGTTTATGGTCGCATCTCTGATACATTTCTGTTATATTATTGAATATTTTCAATATCTCTATACATTTCTTTATTATATCTCCGCTCTCATTTCGTGCCGAAAATAATGTGGATCAGTGGTATCAGAGCAGGCTGCTCTTGATCATTTTTTCATTGCATGTCCCCGACAAGGTTCGAGTATAGTAAGTTGGGTCTAGAGCTTGTCTCTCTTGAAGAAAATTTCTCTCGCACACCCAAGAAACCCTCAATGGTGGAAGAAAAGAAAAATGACGGAGCAGACGATCCTATCAATCTATTGCTTGAGCAAGCTCTCACGCAACAGAGGGGCGAAATGATGAAGAATTTTTCCCACATCCTTCAACACCTATCGATAGCATCAGGCACATCTTCATCAAGTGGCCACTTTGGAGGCACCTCGCCTTTCAAGGTACAAGTTAATTTTGATATTCCTGTATTTCAAGGATAGATAGATGCAGAAGCCGTAGAAAAATGGTTAACTCTGCTAGAAGGTTATTTCTCTGTGACAAAGAAAAGATCACCTTTGCAGTCCTCAAAGATCTCTCTCATGTCAAACAATGGTGGGAAACTTACTGGGAGAAAAGTTCCACAAAGGATTCTGGAATATATGGGGCCGATCTCACCTGGGATTTTTTTGTGGATGCGGTAAAAGAAGAGTATTACCCTGTTGGCAGCTATGAGGACCGGTACATGAGATGGACCACACTGTGGCAAGAGAGGGGCCAAGAAGTTTTGGAGTTCACCAATACCTTCAATACCTTGCGCACCAAGATGGGTATCAAAGACTCCAAGCGACATTTGGTTCTGAAATACTGTGGGGCTCTACACAGATACATCCAAACTGAAATGGATTTTCTGGACATCTCATCACTCGGTGTTGCTTATCGATATGCTGTTAAAATTGAGCAGAAATTTAAGCACCAGAAAAAATGGGAATTCGGGTCTGCAAATCCGCAACAACCAAAGTATGACAAAGACAGCCCGAACAAACAGTCTCCCAAAAACCAATCCAAGACACAGGAAAAGAAGGGTCACGAGAATACAAAGAAGGACACTGGAAAATGGTGCGAGTTCCACAAAATCCCTTGGCACAACACCAATGAATGTCTCTCAAAACAGTCATTGGTGGTCGATATCAAAGACAAGGAGCCAAACCTTGATTCAAAATTTGATTCTGAAAATAATGGTAAAAGACAGATCATCGATGCAAACCCCACTGTTATTGTCGCGACCACAGCAATTCAACCAGAAGAACCAACAGATCCTGAAGAAGGGGAGTGCCTTTTTCATTCACAGATGTGGGTGAAGGGGACCTTGTTGCATTTTATTGTTTATAGCGGAAGCAATAAGAACCTCATCTCAGCAGAGGTCGTCAAACGGTTTTGATTTTCGACAATAGCACACCCCTAGCCATACAACATTGGGTGGCTTCGCCAAGGATGAGATCTTCGTGTCAGCCAACAATGTTAATTATCATACAGCATCCAACCCTTCAAGGATGAGGTATTATGTGATGTTTCCCCACTCGATGTCTGTGATGTGCTCTTAGGCCAACCATATATGTGGAGACGCCATGTTGTTTATGAGTCGCGACCCCGTAGTGTCATTGTTACTTTGGGGGGTCATCTCTACAGAATACCAGAGATAGTTCTGACTACTATTCAACCTAAAAAGTGTCGCAAGGTAGTATCTCATACTGCAAAATTCAGCTTGTTCACAATTTATTCAAAAGGATAACAAAAGGACACTGCAACCACTACAGCCTTGCCCTAAGCACCTTCTATCCAACAAAAGCAGGTCGACAAGGTTGCAAAAAAGAACAAAGATTCCTTTTGCACACCATCCTCTCATGTATCTCAACTTGTTGAACAACATCAACCTCAACAGGTTCTTGATAGACTTCCACAAACTGAGCAACGCGACGTCTCCAACAAGAAAAGCATCTCACCAAGATGCAAATTCAACAAACACTTTCCCTTCTCCCCTGGGAACTCAACGCAATGGATACCATTGCTTCCTAAGGAGGGAGGATTGATCCAGGTGGATATCGGTGGCCACCCACCTTTTCCAGCTGGCTCAAAACAACTTTCTGGCAATTTTGACAATTTACTATTTTTAGCAGGTTTTAACTTCCGGGGCCATTTTGAGGGCCTGAATGAAGGTTTTTTGAGAACGAGGTTCTCAATGATAGTCAAAGGAATTATTGAGCCCCCAAAATTAATATCCTTGATGATACCTTTCCAATGATCTATCATACGCCTAAAACGAAGATCGTATGCAAAAGTTACGGCCCCGGGAAGTTGATGTACTAACTTACCCAAACGGGGCCCACATGACTTTTGGTGCTTCATCTCCTAGGGTTAGGTTTTTGGATGTCTAGGAATTTTGGCATTCTTGTTTATTGTAAAAAGGCCTTCAGATCCTCATTGTAATCATCTTCTTGCAAATGCGAGTAGCCATCACATCTCTTCTCAGAGATACGTTGCCACCATTCTAGCGAGTCTTTCACTCTGTATTTTTATAGTCTCTGTACATTTCTCTTATTAATAGAAATCGTGTATTGTTGTATATCTGTGTTTATGGTTGCATCTCTGATACATTTCTGTTATATTATTGAATATCTGCAATAACTATGTGCATTTCTTTATTATATCTCCGCTCTCATTTCATGCCAAAAATAATCTGGATCAGTGGTATCAGAGCAGGATGCTCTTGATCGTTTTTTCAGTGCATGTCCCCGACGAGGTCCGAGTATAGAAAGTTGGGTCTTGATCTTGTCTCTCTTGAAGACAATTTCTCTCATACACCCAAGAAACCCTCAATGGCGGAAGAAAAGAAAAACGACGGAGTAGAGGATCATATCAATCTATTGCTTGAGCAAGCTCTGACGTGACAGAGGGACGAAATGATGGAGAATTTTCCCCACATCATTCAACGCCTGTTGATATCATCAGGTGTATCTTCATCAAGCAGCCACTTTGGAGGCACCTCGCCTTTCAAGGTACAATTTAATTTTGATAATCCTATATTTGAGGGACAGATAGATGTAGAAGCCCTAGGAAAATGGTTAACTCTACTAGAAGGTTATTTCTTTGTTCACAATTTTTTTGACAAAGAAAAGATCACCTTTGCACTCCTCAAATCTCTCCCTCATGTCAAACAATGGTGGGAAACTTACTAGGAGCAAAGTTCCACATAGGAGTCTAGAATATATGGGGCCGATCCCACCTGGGATTTTTTCGTGAATGCGGTAAAAGAATAGTATTACCCTGTTGGAAACTATGAGGACCAGTACATGAGATGGACCACACTATGGCAAGAGAGGGGCTAAGCAGTTTCGGATTTCACCAATACCTTCCATACCTTGCGCATCAATATGGGTATCGAAGACTCCAAACAACATTTGGTTCTGAAATACTGTGGGGCTCTACACATATACATCCAAACTGAAATGGATTTTCTGGACATCTCATCACTCGGTGCTACTTATCGATATGCTGTTAAAATTGAGAAGAAATTTAAGCACCAGAACAAACAGGAATTTGGGTCTACAAATCTGCAACAACCAAAGTATGAAAAAGACAGCCCGAACAAACAGTCTCCCGAAAACCAATCCAAGACACAGGAAAAGAAGGGTCACGAGAAGACAAAGAAGGACACCGGAAAATGGTGTGAGTTCCACAAAATCCCTTGGCACAACACCGATGAATGTCTCTCAAAACAGTCATTGGTGGCCGAGATCAAAGACAAGGAGCCAAACCTTGATTTAGAATCTGATTCTGAAAATAATGGTAAAAGACAGATCATCGACGCAGACCCCACTGCTATTGTCGCGACCGCAGAAATTCAACCAGAAGAACCAACAGATCCTGAAGAAGGGGAGCGCCTTTTTCATTCACAGATGTGGGTGAAGGGGACCCTGTTTCATTTTATTTTTGATAGAAGAAGCCAGAAGAACCTCATCTCAGCAGAGGTCGTCAAACAGTTGGGATTTTCGACAACACCACACCCACAGCCATACAACATTGGGTGGCTTTGCTAAGGACGAGATCTTCGTGTCAGCCAACAGTGTCGATTATCATATGGCATCCAACCCTTCAAGGATGAGGTATTATGTGATGTTTCCCCACTCAATGTCTGTGATGTGCTCTTGGGCCAACCATATATGTGGAGACGCCATGTTGTTTATGAGTCTTGACCCCGTAGTGTCATTGTTACTTTGGGGGGTCATCTCTACAGAATACTAGAGGTAGTTTCGACTACTGTTCAACCTAAAAAGTGTCACAAGGTAGTATCTCATACTGCAAAATTTAGCTTCTTCACAATCTGTTCAAAAGGAGAACAAAAGGACACTGCAACCACTACAGCCTTTCCCCAAGCACCTTCTATCCAACAAAATCTGGTCGACAAGGTTGCAGCAAAGCACAAAGATTCCTTCTGCACACCGTCCTCTCATGTATCTTGACTTTTTGAACAACATCAACCTCAACAGTTTCTTGATCATAGACTTCCACAAACTGAGCAACGCGACGTCTCCAGCAGGACAAGCAGCTCACCAAGATGCAGATTCAACAAACACTTTCCCTTCTCCCCTGGGAACTCAATGTAATGGATACCATTACTTCCTAAGGAGGGAGGATTGACTCAGGTGGATATTGGTGGCCACCCACCTTTTCCAGCTAGCTGAAAACAACTTTCTGGCAATTTTGGCAATTTACTATTTTTAGCAGGTTTTAATTTCCGGGGCCATTCTGAGGGCCTAAATGAAGGTTTTTCGAGATCGAGGTTCTCAATGATAGGAAAAGGCATGATTGATCCCCTAAAATGAATCTCCTCAATGATATATTTCCAACGAGCTATCATACGCCTAAAACGAAGATCATATGCAAAAGTTACGGCCCCAGAAAGTTGATGTACTAACTTACCCAAACGGGGCCCACATGACTTTTGGCGCTTCATCTCCTAGGGTTAGGTTTTTTTATGTCTAGTACTTTTGGCATTCCCATTTATTGTAAAAGGTCCTTCAGAGCCTGATTGTAATCATCTTCTTGCGAATACGAATAGTCGTCACATCTCTTCTCAAAGATAAGTTGCCACCATTCTAGCGAGTCTTTCACTCTGTATTTTTACAGTCTCTATACTTTTCTCTGATTAATAGAAATCATGTATTGTTGTATATCTATGTTTATGGTTTCATCTCTGATACATTTATGTTATATTATTGAATATCTGCAATATCTCTGGGCATTTATTTATTATATCTCCTCTCTCATTTCGTGCCGAAAATAATCTGGATCAATATTTATCACAAAAGTTGCAATGTCTGTTAGTCTTCTTATTTTTATATTTTTCTCCTTTGTCACCATTAGGAGATGAATTTTTTTGAGAGGGTTTGGGACCCTTATGTTTCTTGTTGTTGTAGCAAGGATCTTGCTTCTTGGGATACTTTGGTTTATCTTTCTGTCGGGCAACTAAGGCTTTGTTGGAGGTACCTGCAGTGTTGATCACTCCAAGTTTTAGAAGCTTATCTTCCTCTCTAATCAAAGAAGAACAGAAGGAATCAAGAGTGAGTTTTTGATAATATTTCCCTATAGCCTCTCTCATGGCATAAAAGGTATATACAAAAACAAAATATGCACTACCTATCTTAGAAAGAATAAGATAGATGCAACGATATTGCTCCATTTATATCTCACATTCTTCACATAACATTCTGAGTGTTTTAAACTTAGATAGATAGCCTCCAAGGAGAGAAAAATCAATTGGACTTAGGGTTAGTACTTTATTTTCTAACTGTTTTGCTCGAATAATATTGATTTTACCAAACACAGATTCAATCTTTTCCCAAACTTCATGGGGGTCATCAATTTATTTAAGGTGGAACCTTAAATCATGAGAGATAGACATTTCGAGTCCACATGTTTTGTCACTCCTATTATCCCATTTGAATTTCTTATCATCATCAGTGGGTTTTTTTTCCTTTCCCAAGGTAATCAGGTACAAGCCTTTACTTCTTAATAAATCTTCCTAATGAGATTTCCATTGGAAGTAGTTGGTGCTGGTAAGAAAGAGATTACTTGTAGAATCCATATTAAATATGCAAATAATATAGATTTAAGAACTGAAACTAATGATATGGATGGAAAGATCTCAAACAGTTATGCGGTTTTAAAAAAACGGCATTGAAAACGGACTTCGGATGTAAGAGTTATGCCCTTTTAAAAAAATGCATAAATGATAACCAAATGACTATGTGATAGTGTAAGTTGCTTTATGAAGTGACCCACTTTTATAAAGATAAGTGGGGATCAATTTTACAATGAAGTTATTTTATAAAAGAAAAGTTGCATGCAAAATAAATAACTCTAAAATAAAATATTAAATCTACTTATAGTGATTCACTTTTATACTTGAAGTGAAATACACTTTACAATTCAAGCATGAACGTTTTCAAAAAAAGTAACAAAAGAGAGACTTGAACTCAAGACCTCTTACTTAATATGGAAACTTTTAACCAAATGGTCTAGCAAAACATATTGTATAATTTAGGAAGAGGATTTTTGTTGTTGTTGTTGTTGAAGACAGCCTTGAAAAGCGTGCTAAAAAAACAACTCTTTTCACACAAGAAAAAAAAATTGTTTCTCAATGACAACAAGGGTTAGATCTCGGTTAGCTTACCTGGAAGATGCCCCTTTTCCTATATGTTTCTGATTTGTAGAGATCGCACAAGGCATAGGGAAAAGTGCATAATCATATCTAAAATAGTAGCAACCTGAAAATAAATAATACAAAACCGAAATAAAACCAAAATAATACTCTGCAAAAATTTTAAAAATGCGTATGCAGGGTTTATACCTCTGGATCTGACTGAAATGGTCGTATATTGGGAAAACGAAAACCTTTTTGATTGAAAATAAAAGAGTTCATGAATGAAACTAGTGCACCAGACACAATGGAATAGTCCTCTCAGCCCATAAATGTACAAAAATGAGCCAAGGTGATGCATAAGTCTTTAATCAAGCCTATACATTTGACCTTGCTGGAGTCAAAAGAATGCAAATATTTGTAGGGTCTAGTGACCTCAAGTCCCAACTTTTCCATCACGGTTTTGTGCATTAGGTTGTGAGAGGCACCCAAATCCATCATAGCGTTGTGTAATATCAGATCATGGATAATTAGGATGATATAAAAAGGGGCCATGATGCCAGTTTGACTGTCAACTTCAGGACCAAACAGGATCTCAAGTCGATCATCGACAAGGTTTACTATGTAAGACTGGTGTACAGATCCAACATTCAAGGCTTTGGTACCTATATCGGGTTTGATGCTTAACAATTTTATCACCTGAGACATGTAAGCATTTTTTTTCATCAGATCGGAGAGGGGAATGGGAATATTCAATTTTGCTAGTTCCCCTTCAAGGCTAAAAGGAGTGGTGGTTTTGTTTAAACCCTGTACTTCTAATTTATTGATAGAAACTCTGTGGACAGATGCACCTGTTTGAATGGTTTATGAAACTTTTTTCCAACTTGTTCTCTTAAGAATCTTTGGAGTTTTTTGCGCAAGAGATTCAACGTCATTTTTCCCAGGGGCTTTCTTGGGAAGGTTTTCTAAGTTTTTCTTGGTTTTAGCAGCCTTCTTTGGAGAATTCTCATTATTCTTCTTACTCCTCAAGTTATACTACCTATGAACCCCCATTATAGTGTTCTCAAAGGCTTGTTCTTCTGTTTTCTCAGCTTCCTCATTTACCTCTGTTTGCGAAAGGAGAAAAATTTCATGTTCTTCCTGGGTGAGGAAAATAGATTCATGATCATGATCATGATCACCCATTAGATTTATATGAGTATCATCAAACTCCTCAATTAATTACTCCCCATCATCAACATATTTTTCCTGGAAATGTGGTCTAATCTACTTATTAGGTCCCCTTTGTTCCCATTGATCTTTAGGATCTCTCTGTCTAATCTGAGGTGGATTTCTTCTAAAGTTTGGGTTTCTGATTTGAGGGGCAGCTTGGTTCTCCCTAGGTGGGTTCTTGTCAGTTATGGTGAGTCTCTCCATCATTTTCTCCATAGATATGGTGAGAGAATCTAATTTGGCATCTGATGAGGAGGTAGAAGGTTCTTCTTTGATGGTGACCCTCTTTTCTGTTCTCTGTCTGGCTCTTCTGGCCAAAATATTTGCTTCTACACTGATGACACTTCTTTTCATGTCTTCCATAGTTATTGCATTTATTTCCCTTAATTGATATGACATGTCAGCGTCAAAACCATTAGGGAAATTTATTAACGCCAAACCTTGTGGTGGTTTGATTTCAGTCGGGATAGCATTGTATAGAATGTTGAAACAAGTGCAGTAATCCTACACTGTCTCTCCTTGGTTCCTTCTGATGTTCTCATACTCTGATAGAATTTGGAGATGATTTTTCTTTACCTCCCACCAGTCAAGGAAAGTCCGATGAAATCCGGAAATATCGGTAATGGTAGCAGGACGCAAATTTTTGAACCATTTTTTCACTTCTCCAGTTAGGATTTGTGCAATTAATCTCATCTGCACAACAACTTCATCTACTTCTTGTAGGTCAAAGTAATCGTTCATTTGGTCAACATGTTGTGCATTCAAGGGACCAATACTATGAAACTGCGGGAGTCTAGTTTGATAATCTTGGGGCATTTCATGTAGAGGAGAAACCAATACCAATGGATCATATCTTTCCGCCATGCTTTGTGGGGGAGGTTGAACAACAACCTGTTTGATAGGAGAGGTAATGCCTGAAGATATAGAAGACGAAGGGCTTGGAGGAATGAAGTGACCTGGTTTAGTTTTAGAAGAAACTGTAGCAATAGTTAAAACAGGGAGTTTGACGTACTACTGAAGATGGATTTTTTCTAAGGCTTGACCAATATTTGTGACTAGGTCTTCCAACTTATCAGTCTCAGGTTGAAAACATTGATCAACTTTAGCTCTAGGAGAAAGTATCTTGGGGGGCCTAGACTAAAAAATGGTTTGGTATAAGACTGTTTTACTGACAAAACTGTCAGATCTTGTCCTAAAAAGACTTTTTCGAAAGGGTATTTCAGGCTCAAGGTCTAGAAGAATAGCTAACTTTTCTGGGATGGAAAAAGATGTTGGAAGTGGGTTGTTACTCCTCACAATTTCTGCGGTATTTTTCTTCCTGGGTAGTCTTTCAGGGTTATCTATTACTATTGCAGGTTCTGGGTCATGATGAGATCTAGTAGAAATTCTTTTGGGAGCCAGAATTGTTGATTTTATTCTTCCTTTGGATATTTTAACTCTTTATATACAAACTTTAACAACCTCTGAACATTATTTCTAGATAAAATTTAGGGTTTGCATTTCTTCTAGAAATAAGGTCGTCTTTGTTATAAGGGAAATAAAACAAGGGGTGCAAAGTTTGTTTAGTTCGTCCCCGGTATGGTCGCCATTTATGTTATCACTCTGTAAATTCCCGGAGGTTGTCGTGAGGTAAGAAGAAATCTATCAGAGGTAACCTTAACCAACATCTTTGAAACTAGGATCTAGACCTGCCAGTTTCAGAGAGGGATCTCTCTGTGAGTTTTAGATTTGCTTGGATTTTCAAGATTTTAGGCTAGTTAGAAAGAATATAACCGAGTTGTTTGGATTGTTTTTAAATGAAATGGTTGAAATTTCACTTACGCTTCCATTGGGATATGGGTTCTGTTTTAAAAAGATAGAGGTTAAATACATCTTTTATAAGATTCATTTTATAGGGCGAGATAGTGCTAATGTTGGATTCTTTAGGAATAAGATGGTGTATTGTTGAAAAAGGTGAGATATCAATTAAAACAAAAAAGCATTTAAGAATTTATTTGTTATAACATCAGAAGAAAAACATTTAAATATATAAAAGATTAAGAACAAAGTACACAATGGAAAATTCTGCAACTTTAACTTCTTTTAAATATTAGATTTAGAAAGAAAATATGATAACTAAGAAGGAAAAATTTTTTACGCAGACAAAGGAAACTTCACCAACATTTAACACGCAGGAATCCTGTGAAACTTCTATTTATATTACTAGAATAACCTCTTGATAAAAATTACAACGATTAGAGCTTGCTTTGGTGTGAAGATCAACAATGGGTATGTGGCCAGTCATAAATGGCCAACGAGTCGTTTAGAGCATGAGAGGGTAAGGTGAAGGACATATGACATGTGAAGACGATTGACGTGTAAAATGGTGATTGAGGGGATAATGGGAAGATATGACCTATAATAGTTAGATGGATGGGATGTGCTGACGAGGTCATGACATGGAACTTCCAGAGGGTGTTTGTGGGATGTGATACCTCGGGATGGTGGTGGTGAGCTGTAAAAATGGTAGGTGGTAAATGCTTGGAGAGGGGGGGTTAGGATGCAATGAGGTAATGCCACATTAGGATGGGGCCCGCCTAGACTTGGCTTCATTCTAGACTCCCCCCCACCATTAAAGGTTGAACGGTTGGGGGGGTCTGGGATCCGTTGCTGACCGTTGAACTAGGTGAATCTGGATCAGTCATTGATTTGGGTGCATTCTTTAAACATCATGTCCCACCCCCCCCTAGCGTTGAAGGTAGAATGGTCAAGGGGGTCCAGAATCTCCTGTGGACCGTCTGATTATGTGCTGATGGGATGACCGTAGATCTAAGCATGCATTTTAAACATATTTTCGGACCCCCCCTCCACCGTTAAAGTTCAAACAATCAGAGGCATCCAAAATATTTTCAGAGCTATCCATTTGTGCACTGGCAGGGACACTGTAGATCTGAGTGCACCTTTTACTTACCTTTTTGTATGCCCCCCCCCC
>ML778034.1:168298-188184 GCA_009831015.1 Picea engelmannii
GTTTGAACAATCGGGCGGGGGGGGGTCCAGAGTCTTTTCTGATCTATAGATATGGGTGCCAACAGTTTAGTCATAGATGTAAACCCGATCTTTAATCTCTAGGGTGCAATTCAATATATGATGCAGAACTTAGGCTTAATGACTTTTTATGTGTTTTGCACACTGTTTCTTTTTCTTTTTATCACCATGGGGTTAGAAAAATATTTCATCATAAAAAATCATGCCTTTTTGTCGATCATCTTACATGTTTTATTGAAAGGAAGTTGACTAATCTATGTCCTAACCTACTCATTTGCACCTTTATCCCATCTTAGACTGTTGGACTAAGAAAATACTCTACCTAGGGGCTATTTGCCCAATATTAGACTATTTTGTCAAATTTATTCACTAACTAATTTGATTACTTGGCTAAGGTTAGATAGTTTAGCCAAGCTTATTCACTAATCCTAGAGACTTAAATTTAAGAGACTTGGGCATGTTTAAACGATATGGATGATGTCATTGTCATTTCATGGGGATTTTATCCATTTTATTTTATGCCCTCTTTTTTTTTCTCATTTACTTTCTTTTCCTTTCTTTTCTTTTCTTTTCTCTTTTCTCATTTTTCTTTTCTTTTCTTTTTCCTTTTTTTTTCTTTTATAATGCAACACTATTTTCAAGTCAAAAACACTAAAGGGACAAAATTACAATCAATAGTGGATCCTATAAATTATAGGGTTATAACAACTTTCACAGATATTTTTGTAACCTGTAGGTAACATCCTTTTTGTGCATTTGGGGGTATTCTATTATGTAGTTGATGGCATTTTAATGACATCATTTGGTTAAGTAATTGGACTGTCGTTGAATCTATTTACTTGACAGATAACAATTGAGGGACAACATCTTCTTTTTAACTAATTATGACTACGATTGAATTTATTTAATGACAGTTTACATTGTATGACAACGTCCCCCTTTCGTTTTACTTATTTGTAAATAAACGATTTTCTAGTTTTTCTCTGTGATTCTATGTACTAAAGGACAACAATATATCTCATTTCACTCTGCAATTCATGCATCTATTACAAGACAACATTCTCCTTATTCCTTCTGCAATTTCATCCATATGATGACAACTTTATCCTTTATGTCTTTATGGCGATTTTACTTGTTCCATTGACTGCGAACTTACACAAATTTACTTTATTTTGATTGCAAATTCAATGCGATTTTAATATATATTTGACTGTGATTTTACATGTCTCTTGACTATGAATTCACAAGATATTCATACTGTGAACTTACACGCTTTATTGAGTGTGATTCTTCATGATATACACAATGATTTTGGTTGGGCAACATCCATCGTTCTTAGCAATTAAATTTTTCTTAATATGTATTTATTAGACATCAATTTATATGCAACAAATGAGTAATGGGTAGTGAGTCCTTGATGGATAGCGAATATAGTGTTGAAAACCATCCTTTTTGATAGCCACTCTATTTTTATATCTTGTTGCTATGTCAACGTTTGATTCTATATCCTGTTGTATTTATTGGGCAGCGATTCATTCTTTAATTAGACAACACTGGTGTATATTAATGAACAAAAATCTTGTTGTCAAGTGTAATAGTTCACCTTTACATTTAGACAGTGTATATTTTGACATTGTATATGTATGTTTATATTAGACAATGTATTTTTAGACAAGCTTAATGTAAGGTGTATGTTTAGACAGAGATTTGTTAATGGACAGTGTATATTAATGAACAACGTACTTGTTGACAAGCGTAATAGTTCACTTTTATATCTAGACACTGTATATTTTGACTTTGTATATTATTTTATATCGGACAGTGTATTTTTAGACAAGCATAATGTAAAGTGTATATATAGACAAAGAATTGTTAATGTTAATGGACAATGTTTTTTTAATGGACAACGTTTATTGTTGACAAGCATGTTGATTTTGTTAAGTGCATTTTAGTTCACCTTTATGATAACTTGTGATAATAGTAACCATCTTTAATAGTTCACATCCTTGGTCACAGTTTGGAAACTTTTATGATAATGATAACATTTCTTATAGTTCAATCTGTTGCACTTAGACATCATGTTGAATGGATAATGGGTTATGGTCGGATGGCGAAGTCATTTCATAGATGGTGCAATTTCATTTGAGCAATGTCACCTTACATCTTGTTGACTGTTTCTTGGGTGTGTGGGTATAGTCTGGACACATTATGTTAGTTTATGCGGTCTCCTAGCACATCGATTTCATCTTGGGTTAAGGGTCCAGGAAGGTTATGTTGCGTCGGGATTACCTTCACACCTATCGCCTTGGGACGACACGATTCTTGATGAGGGGATCACTGTGTGCCCCAATGGATAGATGTGAAAGACAACCTGGCTGAAGTATGTGCTTCCTAATGTAGGCATTTTTTCATTGTAATTGAAGTTGGCACTTGGTTGTAATGCCTTAACATGTTTGGTTTTTCACACCATAGAGGTTTCCAGTTACTAGTCATCTAGGTCGTTGTGTCAAGATTGTGGATATTGTCCTATAGCATGTAGGAATTGTCGTGTTTGTCTTGGGAAGGTAGTTGTTTCTATATGTCTTTGATTTCCACATGTTTTGTCCAGTTGCTCGATGTGCTATTATGTTGAGTCATTTTTGTTTGTTACCTGATATGCATGCATGGTGTTCGTCTTCAGATGGTGTGGTTTAACTCTTTTCGTCATTGCCTTCCTGCTTAGGAAAAAAATAAAAATGCACTTTTTGCTTCCATTGGAATCGTAAAGAGTGGGTTTGTTACATATGGTATTAGAGCAGGTTCGACCCGTGACTTGGGATCATTATGGATTTTGTTGATTTGATTTCTGATTATAAGGTCGCTAATTAATTTTAATTGTATTTGTGCAGGTAATCATGGTTAGAGGACGTCGTGGAGGAAAATTATGGGGTGTTATGGGAGGAGGCGCGATGCCCATAGTAGCATCCACGCCTGAGGGGTCTAACCCCCAGGGAGACAAACAGGCTATTGGGAAGGAGAATATAAGAGTGGGTGATGTGATGGGGCTGATGAGGTCCTTTCATCGGATGTCTGAGGCATTGATAAGTCATTTGGGTAGAGATGAGGCTAGGGTTACCCCCTAAGGGTCCATTGCGCCCTCCGGTCGATACTGGTAGCATTCACCATGAACTCAAGAATTTGGTGATGTTCTTTTCACTTCACGACTATAAATACAACATGAAGGTCTGCATGGAAATCTATCAATTGAAGGGGAGCACTCTTCTTTGGTGGAAGATGCTCCTGCCATAATTGAACATGGCCATCGAAGACGTGTCATGGGAAATGTTTGAGGATCAGTTTTGAGAGAGGTACCTATTAGAGGAATTCATTAAGTGTCAGCTCAATGATTTCAAGGCCTTGCGATAGGGAGGTCATACAGTGCCTAAGTACAAGGCCCATTTAATGGACTTGCTTCGATATGCTCTGCACCAAAATACTGAGAAACCTAAGGTCAATAGGTTCTTGTTTGGCCTTAATGTCAGAATACATGTAGTGTACCTTTAGCTAGACCGAGTCTTATAACGCACAATATAGCAATTGGTATACACTTAAGCTTGATTATAAACACAGGCCAGTATAAACACATGCATTTAATACAATTAAACACATTTAAATTACAGAGTGAAACATATCTGGTTACTGCTATAATTAAAATTAAACATTCCATACCATTTAACAATAATTCATTTACACAGTGGAAAACATGATACATAGACAACACGGTCATGCACAAGATGATTAAAGCATAATTCAAATAATTATCTTTCAACAGCTGTAGAAATCACCAACCAAGTGCAGGCCTTCCATGAACCTCCCAGCCTTAGACCACATTGTTCATCATCTCAACAGTGGGTCACCCCCGAGCTAGGACCGAGCTCCACCCCCAAGGCAAGGAATCCTAGGCTAGGATGAGGTTATAGGGAAGACAACACAGAAACATCTAGAAGGATTCTTCCCAAAGATGCCATCTTACGCCCACTACTACCAGACTCTCATTCCCCACATGGTTGTTCCGCCCGGGAGTATACACCTTCACACGCACAGTCCATCGGTGCTAACTTCCCCTCTGGGTCTCAGCAACAGGTCGGATCA
Organism: Picea engelmannii; assembly: GCA_009831015.1. NCBI lineage: Eukaryota > Viridiplantae > Streptophyta > Pinopsida > Pinales > Pinaceae > Picea > Picea engelmannii. The sequence goes on from ML778034.1 coordinate 172,448, forward strand.
GGAAGTCTCAGAGCCCGTAGCTAGTGTTGGGCACTCTCTGGAAGAAAACACTTCCCAACAAACTCTTCCACCTGGAAAGAGTTGCTCGCAGGCCTGACAACCTACCTCTTCCAACATCCACTACCTACCTCACCTGGAGAGAGTTCATACACAAGCTCAACAATGGCAAGAAGGTCTCATGGTGTTGGTTCGGGAAACGCATGACAAAAATCCACGCAGGAAATTTCACAGACTCCCTGCTTTCGAACGGGTAAGGAGTGAACTGGATTTTTAGACGGACACAATATTCTCGGCTCTCAGAATAGAGGGCGTACACATAATTTTGCAGAACAAACACAGGCCTTATGGCTTTCAGAGATGAACCAGGGTATTCTGGTAGAGGTCGTACTAGTTCCACGCTCAGAGGTTCGGTTCGAATGGAGAAGCTCCTCCTCCCACGATTCATCTCGACGATTATATTTCCATGCACCATGGTTGACACTTGTCACCCTGGGAACTGCATGCGTTCTACAACGTGCATCCCCTTTTCATGTTCCCTCCCTTTCCAGGAACTTAGGATAAAATAATATGCACATGTCTCTTTTTGGAAATAATATTAAAATATTATTTTCCAGGCTTAAGCCCCTAGGCTTAGCCCATAGACTCATCAATCAGCCCCTTTCCCACCTTCCAACCCCTATTTCCTTGCCCACTCTGTGGACGCTCAGTCCCCCATCACTCATTGATCATGGTCGGTCTGCACCTGGCGGTGTTTATATTTTATTGATGTGCTGCATACATATAGATACAAATTCCAGGCCCTTGGCCTTCAACCCTTAGGCTCTCTGGCCTAATCAAACACATAAGCCTACTGTCTTATACAAAACTTGGCTCACCATCCTATAACACATATTTACAATCTCTTTCAAATCATAGTTTACATCGGGGCTCGGCCTTGGGGACACTACAATCCCCCTCCCCTTATTTTTGCACTGTCCTCAGTGCAACTTACACTGCCTCTGTGTGTCCTTCAAAATTTTCAAAAAGATGTGGGTACTCTGCTCGCATAACTTCTTCATGTTCCCATGTCGCATCCTCAGGACCGTACCAGGTCCACTGGACCTTTACAAGCTCTATAGCTTGATTCTGGAGCTGTTTTCTTTTCCTATCCACTTGCAGGACACTTTCTAGTTCCACCTGAATCGCATTCCAATCGATTACATGATTAGCATCAGGTATATAGATTTCTTAAGTAATGAAATATGAGACACCTTAGGTACAGTCATGGGTGCAGTAATGCAATCATTTATGCAATGTATATGTATGTATATACAAACAAATTCAATAACATTAAAACTGTATACAATATACACATCATATAATAAAATAGAGAATTGTACTTATCTTTTGAATGAGAAGACCTCCCACCCCAGAGCAGAGCTATGAATCCATTGGGCAATGGCTTCCCAAGATAGCCATGGTCCACAATCCTTATCCACATGGTCTAGCCCAAGGTACCAGACCTCAATAACACTCCAACCATTCAAACCTCGACAGTACTCCAACCAACAGTCTCTCATTCCCCACATGCATGTTCCGTCCGGGAGTATACACCTTCACACGCACAGTCCATCGGTGCTAACCTCCCTCTCTTGGTCTCGACAACAGGCTGGATTAGGAAGTCTCATAGCACCGTGGCTCTGGGAGTTCCAACTGCCCTCAAAGGATTCCAGGCAACATCTTCTCGAGATACTCTTTGTAGCCAACAATTTAACTTTTATTGACATCATCTCATCTGCGTCAACCACATGCAGTTATCATGAGAGTACATACAAGAATTCATTGAGGAATTCCAATTAATTCGAAAGGAAATTCAACCTTTATTCCAAAAACATGACATCCTATTTCATGATTTATCTCGGCTATTGCCACATTATGAATGTAGTCATCCCTGTGATTTTTCCACAGGCACAAAATTGCCTACAATTTTCCTACAAGACTTCTTCTTGCATGCTGCCAACAAATTGTCGGTATTTTCTGTACATCATACTTCAATATGTACAACATCTTATGCAATAATCTTAGAATTCTACACCTGGCAATTCAATCACAATTACCAAACAACTTGACCAATAGAATGACTCATCATTCTATGCATATGCATGTCCATAGTTAACAACAGTAAGTTCATTATTTCATTTTTTTCTGAACATAAAATTTTATGTAGTCTCCATTCTTGTGACTACCTGGCTTGTAACTTTCTTGTTGCAGTGTTTAACAGTTCCTAAAATGTTCTCAATTTCAGGGGTTAGCAACATTTCAGCCATCAACATAATTATTTCCATGCAAGCGTGCGGCTTCTTTTAAGAAAAATATCAGCAACATCTGCTGCTCTGTGGGTGGTTTTTAGTGGAATAAAATGGGCAGCTTTAGTAAGCTTGTCCACCACCACCATGATTGAATCATGATGCTTGCTTGTTCTGGGAAATCCTATGATAAAATCCATTGTTACCACATCCCATTTCCACTCAAGAATAGGTAAAGGTTGCAACAAACCGGCTGGGTTTCTGTGCTCAGCCTTGACCTTCTGGCATTCCATACATCTGGCGATGTATTCAACAATTTCCTTCTTCAACCCCGGCCAAAAATAATGGCTTTTGACTACTGCCACAGTCTTTTGATATCCAGGATGACCAGCATAACTCACATTATGCATTTCCTTTAGAATTGCCAGCTTCAATTCTCTGTCATTAGGTACATACACTTTTTTTTTATACAGAAGTAAACTATCAGTTCCCAAGGTATAACTTTCCTCAGTTTGTGGTTTCTCATGCTGCTGTAGCTTTGCTACCAATCTTTTGTATTGCAAATCAGCATTTGCAGCTTCAAGAATTATGTCTTTCAACTCAATTCTGTACATGTTAATGGTTGTAGCATGTAATTCATGCACTTTTCTGCTGAGTGCATCAGCCACTTTATTGTCTTTCCCTTTTATATGCCCGATATCAAAGTCATATTCGCACAGAAATTCCAACCTTCTGATTTGTCTGGAATTTAAAGTTGGCTGATCAAATAAATACTTCAGACCATTGTGGTCTGTTCTTAATTTGAATTTCTTGCCCATGAGGTAATGTCCCCATTTCCTCAATGCATGGACAACTGCTACTAGCTCTAAATCATGAGTGGCATAATTCTTTTCATGCTCTTTCAGCTTTCAGGATTCATAGCAAACTACAAATCCCTCTTGGCTGAGAACTCCTCCCAGCCCCTCCTTACACGCATCTATTCATACTACATAATCCTTGTCTGGATATGCAATCTTTAGGATTGGAGCACTAGTGAGCAGCTGCTTCAATTGCTGGAAGTTTCTCTCACTTTGTTCAGTCCACTGGAACTTCTTCTCCTTTTTTTGCAAGGAAGTGATAGCATGAGCTATCCTTGAAAATCCGGCTATGAATCTCCTATAATAACCTGCCAGACCCATAAAGGATCTAACTTTTGTCACATTTCTTGGCGCTGGCCACTCTTGAATGGCCTGTACCTTCTCAGGATCCACAACGATCCCCTCTTCGGAAATAATGTGTCCCAGATAATGGATTTGCTTTTGGTAAAAGGAGTACTTGCTCAGTTTTGCGTAAAGATGGTGTTCTCTCAACACTTGCAGCACCATTCTAAGATGTTGTTCATGTTCTTCCTCTATCTTGGAGTACACCAAGATATCGTCCAAGAAGACTATGACAAACTTGTCTAGATAATTTCTGAACACTCCATTCATTAAGCACATGAAGACAACAGGCGCGTTGGACAGTCTAAACGGCACCACAGTGAACTCATAATGACCGTACCTTGTTCTGAAGGCAGCCTTGTTGATGTCTTCATCTTTTATCCTCACTTGATGATATCCAGATCGAAGATCTATTTTCAAAAATACTTTCGCATCCTTTAACTGATCAAAAAGATCATCAATCCTTGGCAAAGGATACTTGTTCTTGACAGTGACTTTATTCAACTGTCTAAAGTCGATGCACAGCCTCATCATCCCATCTTTCTTTTTCACAATTAGGACTGGGGCTCCCCACGGTGACATGCTGGGATGAATGTAGCCTTTCTTTAATAGCTCTTCGAGCTGCAATTGCAACTCTTTTAGCTCTGGCGTACTCATCCTATAAGGAGATTTCGAAACTGGAGCTGCTCCAGGCATCAGATTTATAGAAAAATCGATATCTCTCTTCGGAGGTAGTCCAGGTACCTCCTAAAATACATCCTTGAACTCCTTGAGTACTTCATCGTTTTCCAAATTCGATACTACATCTTGGAATGCTTCTTCCACCCAGGTTGCAAATAATTGACAGCCCTTCCGGTAACATTTCTTCAGTTGCATGGCTAAGATTTCCGAGTTTTTCTATGAGTTTGATGAATGGGGTGTTCGGCGAGCACTTGGACAAGTTCTTCAAAGTATTGATTGACGATATTTTAATTTACTATCAGACAATGGAGGAGCATGAAGAGCACTTGCACTTGGTACTACAGTGTCTGCGAGAGAACAAATTGTATGGGAAATTATCTAAATGCTCATTTTATCAATCGAAGATTCACTACTTAGGGCATGTCATATTCGACGAAGGTATCTCAGTAGATCCAACAAAGGTCAAGGCTATTATGGAATGGCCTTCACCAAATAATTTCCTAGAGGTGCATAGCTTCATGGGTTTAGAAGGATGCTATCGACAGTTCGTTGAGGGATTTTCGAAGATAGAAAATCCGTTCCCGAAATTGCAGAAGAAGAACAAAAAGTTTGTTTGGACCGAGAAATGCATAGAATCCTTTCAAAGGCTCAAAGAGTTGTTGAAAACAACAACGATACTAAAGGTACCTGACATGGACGCGAACTTCTTGGTATGCACTGACTTCTCCAAGGAAGCCATAGGTGAGGTCTTGATCCAAGACAGTCGAGTGATCCCTTACATCTAGAGGAAATTGGGAAGGCATGAGGAGAATTATGTGACACATGACTTGGATTTGTTATCCATTGTTTATTCCTTGAGAGTTTGGATACACTACCTTATTGGACAACAAATTGAAATAAATATGGACCATTGTGGACTACAACACATCTTTACGCAAAGTGACCTGAACACTCAAAAACGACGTTGGTCATAATTTCTTAGCGAGTGAGATTTTGAGATTACTTACATGAAGGGAGTAGTGAACTGAGTGGCGGATGAATTGAGTCAGAGACCATGCATATTTTTGGTGTTTCCTCTTTAGATGAATCTACATGAAAATATTCTAACTTTGCAGCGTGACAATGACTGGTACAAAGAGGTCAAGGATTTTACCAGACAAAGCACAATGATGGTACCAATATTTGAAGGATTTGCATTTGACGATGATGTATTATTGAGATTTAAAAATTGAATTTACATACCACTGAACGACGAGTTGAGGAGTTTGATCCTAAACGAGGCTCACAGAGTAGTGTACATGGCTCACCCAGACATCATGAAGATGAGGGAGGACCTTAAACCCTTATTCTTCTAAAAAGGAATGAAGGAAGACATAGTCAACTATGTGGCTAGATGTCTAGAATGTCTGCAGGTGAAGGTTGTACATAGACATTCACCTGGATTACTATAGCCACATGCTATTTTGGAATCGAAATGGGAGGTCATTTCAATGGATTTCATTGTTATATTTCCACTAACAGCAAGGAGACATGACTCGCTTTTTTGTGGTAGTTGATACTGTGATGAAGAGTGATCTTGTTATTCCTATACATACGATGTATCAAGCTCTTGACATAGCTAGAGTTTTCATTAGTGATATTTTAAGGCTACATGGCATGCCTAAGAAGATTATATCCGATCGAGGATTGGTGTTTACTGGACAATTTTGGACTAGTTTCCAAGAGGCTTTGGGACCCCAACTTAACTTGAGTACTACATATCACCCAGAGACTGATGGGAAGACTGAACGAACAAACCAAATCTTGGAGGACATGTTGCGTATGTACGTGATGGACCAACATAAGTGTTGGGAGGAATTATTTCCACTGGTAGAATTTGCATATAAAGAACCATTAAGATGGCGCCTTTCAAGTTTCTTTACGGCTGACCATGTTAGATGCCTTTGAGTTGGGATCGGCTTGAAGATAAGGTCCTAGTGGGACTAAAATTGATCCGAGAGATGGAATATCAAATGAAAACAATAAGACAAAGGATCAAAGAAGTGCAATATTGACATAAGAGTTATGTCGATGCACACCATGTCGACTGTAGTTACTAAGTTGGCGATTGAGTCTTTTTGCGGGTAAAACCGCATAAGAGTTTAATCAAGTTTTGAAAGGGGGATAAAATCTCTCCTAGGTTTGTGGGACATTTTGATATTGTGGAGAAGAAGGGGCCTGCGGCCTATCGACTAGCCTTGCCTGATTCTTTCAGGTGTATGCACGATGTTTTTCACGTATCTTTTTTGAGACATTATATTAGTGATCCTACACATGTTATTGACATGAGTTCCTTGCAGGTATCAGATGAGGGTTCACTCATGACTGAGCTGATCCACATCCTGGATCATCACATTCAACAACTACGGTGTCGAACAGTAGATCAGGTCATGGTCCAGTGGGACAACTATAGTCCACACTCGGCGACCTAGGAGGATGCATATGATATACGCCAACAATTTCCATTTTTGTTTGATAGATAGACTTATGATACTATGATACACATTATTTCAGCACTTATATACTGTAAAAATTCGGGATGAATTTTATATCAAGAGGGGGTGTATGTAACATCACACTCTTGCGTGCACTGAGAAAAATTATTCTTTGAGGACACTTGCTTGCAAGTGATTCGGATTATTATTCTATTGGTCATTTGATTATGATTATGAGGCTTTATGGATATGATGATATGTTAATTTGTGTGTTTACATAGACATTTTCTATTGACTGAGTTATCTTGAGTGTGCAGGACCTTGGACCTTGAGGATGAAGAGGCATCGATGAAACCCCTTGGAATCTGAATCGAATCAGGGAGTGGGATATTGGGTTTTGATTGTTGTTGTTATGACATATGTACATCTGATTAGATGTTATGATGATTGATTATTATTGCTAACATGATTTGTTGATGATGGAGACTGACGATATCTTATCAACCAGAATCACATGTGGAGTAGAGGGGTCACACACGATAATCAGAGACATTGAGGGAGAGGTGTGGACAACAACCCTGCCACATCCTACTAGCACTCTCTTCGTGGCTCGAACTATAGGCTAATGATTACCTAGTTCGAGAAGTCCCATGATTCCATGAGGGAAGACTACAATAGTTGGTCATGATGATTCTAAGGGGTGCACAATAAGGAATGGGCCTTATTCCTTAGAGGCCTTTAGTCTCCCACAAGATCACCTGGCAGAGTATCAACTCCAAGGAAATTTGATCTCTACTAAGTCAGTCAAGAGGCGAGTGGCACCCTTGGAGCACGTAGTGCATCTTGAAGGGCACGTTGTGCAAGGAAAATAGAAAGAGGTGAGTGGCACCCTTGGAGCATGTAGTGCATCTCGAAAGGCACGTTGCACAAGGAAATTAGAAAGAGGCGAGTGGAACCCTTGAAGCACGTAGTGCATTCTAAAGGGCATGTCATGCAAGGAAAACAGGAAGTGGCGAGTGGCACCCTTGGAGCACCTAGTGCATCTTGAAGGGCACGTCACATTTTTAACTGATAAGTGAGTAAACCTGGATGACCTTAGAACAAATGATGTGTCAAGTAAGATTTAAAAACATTTTTTTCCTAATAAAAATGTCACCAATCCTAGTGAAATTAAAAATCTACATCTAAGTGACACTTGTGGTAAAAAATAATAATCACAATTAAACATGTGACAAGAAGGGGGGTAAGAAATTCAATTAATTTATTAAAATCAAATTTCTTGGGGGGATTAAAATTTTAAAGGGGAAAATATTTTTTTTTTTTCATTTACTAATTAAATTTTATTAATTAAAAAGAAAAAGGGGTAAAAGTTATTTTTTCTACACTTGCTAATTTGAGTTTAGATAAAAAGGGAAAAGAGGGAAATTTAAAAGAAATAGGAAACTAAAGGAAAAGGGTGAAACATAAAGAAAATGGGAAACGTAAGGAAAAAGTTGAATGACTAACTTAGTAAGGAATCTTGCCTTTAAGAACTTTCTAATTATGAACTCAACTAGGATTTAGTAAAGGCGTAAGTCATTTAAAATGTGTAAGGGAATATTAGGACACCAAGGAGGATTTTTAGGAATGCTTTTTGGTGGGTGAGGGAAATGGGAATAATTAAATAATTAATGAAATCAATTTCTGGTGCAACTAGGGGGATGGATGACATGTGTACGGGGGAGGTTTTATGCTGATTAAAATAATGAAAAAGGAATTAAATGAGAATTTAGGAAATAAATCACTTAAAACCTCTATAAAAAGGATGAAGGAGGAGGAGTATGGATTTGATCTTTATGCGTAATGTTATGCTGCATAATTTTTGTCTTGACTGACTTATCTTGTAGGAGTTGGGATACCCATCTTAGGTAACGAGTGGTAGCTCGATATTGGGATGTGAGATTTGTGCTAGTTGTTCTCTAGTATAGTGTGTGTGGCCCCTTTGATTTACCCCTATCATTGGTTGGGAGGTACCGGTGAAGTCACATCTGTCAACAAGACGGAGCTAGACGGAGCGTGCGTCAGACAATGACTTAGATCTTTCACCTTGGGATACGATATACATGCATTTATTTTGAATGTTAGATTAATTTTGCTCTTGTGATTTAATTACTATACTTCTATTGTGTAAATAAATGTGTTTTACTCAGTGTTTTGTACTTCTATTGTGTAAAGAAATGTGTTTTACTCAAAAATTTTAATCAATAACATAAAGTCATCATAGCGTTATGCTCACTACTTTTGAATTGATTGCTACAACTGTTCTAATTGCTACGACTGTTCTATTTTGTTTTATTGGTTATTATGAAGAGATTGTGCTTTATCTTCCATACTTATCCCTAGATCATCATTCCATGCTTGAAAAGTTAGCCAGGAAATGAATCGATGGTCATCACTTCAGTGTTTATAGACCTATAGATTCTAATGCCCTTCTTTTATGTGCATGGATGATGAGCGAAGGATAATTTTACCCATCTTTCTACTCATGTTGATTGTTCCTGGTTGAATGATTGTCTTATGACTTCTTATGATTGAACACTTTTGCATATTGTTTATCCTTTCTCTCTGTGATCATCTCAATACCCTCTGTGTTTTATATCACCTCTGTGTTTCAGAGGGTATTTTATTCTCTGGGAATTTAATGACTGTTCCCAGCTCTTGAATGGAATAATCTCAGTGTTGTCCACTTGAATGACAATGTATTATTGTACCTATTTGTGACTGCGATTTCAAACTTCAGACAACATTTTTATTTACCTATTATTGACTTTGAAATGGGTACAACCATTTACATTTTGATTTTGAGTTATATAGCTAATTCAAATGCGAAATTATGTATTGGCTGCATTTTATGGAAATGAATGTTTGTGTTTATTTCTTTCTTTGCATTTTACATTGATTAACTGATTTACATCTTTAGTTACTGTGATACCTGGAAGGCTTGCAACCAATTTCATTTAGTTATAGTCTCTTTATTCATAGGAAATAAACTTAATTGAATGACAACAACAATATTTTCAACTCAACAATACAAGATATATAATAGATTTTGGTATTAACATATCTAGACCACGTTTTGGAATTACTTACACAGAGATTTAGTAACTTTTAGACAAATAATCTTCTTTGTAAAGAAAATGATTTCGGGTGATATCTAGAACCCAATTTTTGGATTACTTGCACAAAGATTTTCGTAACCTGTAGGTAGCATCCTTGTTGTGCATTTGGGGGTATTCTATTGTGTAGATGGTGGCATTTTAATGACAACATTTGGTTAACTAATTGTACTGCGATTGAATTTATTTACTTGATAGATAACAATTGTGGGACAACACCTTATTTTTAACTTATTATGACTACGATTGGATATGCTTATTGACAATTTACATTGTATGACAACGTCCCCCCTTTTTTTTACTTATTTGTAACTCAACGATTTTCTAGTTTTGATCTACGATTGTATGTACTAAAGGACAACAATATCTGTCATTTCACTCTATGATTCGTGCATCTATTACTAGATAGCATTCTCATTAGTCCTTCTATGATTTCATCCATATCAAGAAAAATTTATCCTTTATGTCTTGATGATGATTTTACCCATTCCATTGACTACGAACTTACACAATTTTACTTTATTTTGAGTGCAAATTCAATGAGATTTTAATATATTAATGACTGTTATTTTACCTATCTCTTGACTGCAAATTCACAAGATATTTATACTACGAACTTACATGCTTTATTGAGTGCAATTCTTCATGATATACACAACGATTTTGGTTGGGCAGCATCCATCGTTCTTAGCAATTAAATTTATATTAATATGTATTTATTCGACAATGATTTATATGCAGCAAATCGGTAATGGGTAGTGAGTCCTTGATGGGTAGAGATTATTGTGCTGAAAACCATCCTTTTTGACAACCACTCTATTTTTATATCTTGTTGCTATGTCAGTGTTTGATTCTATATCTCGTTGTATTTACTGGGAAACGATTCATGGTTTAATTAGATAGAAGTGGTGTATATTAATGAACAATGCACTTGTTTTCAAGTGCAATAGTTCACCTTTACATTTAGACAGTGTATATTTTGACATTCTATATGTATGTTTATATTAGACAGTGTAGTTTTACACAAGATTAATTTAAGGTGTATTCTCATATAGAGATTTGTTAATGGATAATGTATATTAATGAACAACGTACTTGTTGAAAAGCGTACTAATTCACTTTTATATCTAGACAATGTATATTTTGACTTTGTATATTATGTTTATATCAGACAGTGTAATTTTAGACAAGCGTAATGTAAAGTGTATATATAGACAGAGAATTGTTAATGTTACTGGACAATGTTTTTTTTAATAGACAAGGCTTATTGTTGACAACCATGTTGATTTTGTTAAGTGCCTTTTAGTTCACCTTTATGATAACTTGTGATAATAATAACCATCTTTAATAGTTCACATCCTTGGTCACAATTGGGACACTTTTATGATAATGATAACATTTCTTATAGTTCACTCCATCACACTTAGACACCATGTTGAATGGATAATGGGTTATTGTCAGATGGTGAAGTCATTTCATAGCTGGAGAAATTTAATTTGAGGAATGCCACCTTGTGTCTTGTCTATTGTTGCTTGGGTGTGTGGGTATATTCTTCACGCATTTTGTCAGTTTATTTGGTCTCCTAGCGCATCAATTTTAGCTTGGGATAAGGTTCCAGGTAGGTTATGTTGCGCCAGGATTACCTTCATGCCTATTTCCTTGGGATGACATGATTCAAGATGAGGGTATCACTGCACACCCTGATGGATATATGCGAAGGATAACCTGGCCAGAGTCTATGCTTCCTGATGCGATCATTCATTTGTTGTAATTGAATTTTGTGCTTGGTTGTAATGCCTTAATGCATTTCATTTTGCGCACCATAGAGGTTTGCAGTTACTGGCTGTCTAGGCCATTGTATCGCGATTGTGGATGTTGTCCTATATCCTGTAGGCTTTGTTGTGTTTGTGTCGGGAGGGTAGTCGTTTCTATCTGTCTTTTATTTTTTCATGTTTAACCTAGTTCCTCGATGTGCTATTGTGTTGAGTCGTTGTTGTCTGTTACCTAATCTACGTGCATGGTGTTTGTCATCAAATGGTGTGGTTTAACTGTTGTCATCATTTCCTTCCTTCTTAGAAAAAAATAAAAAAAAATGCACTTTTCGCTTCGCTTGGAGTCGTAACGAGTGGAGTAGCAATTGGAGCATTATTGAGTCAAGATAATAGACCTATTGCATATTTTAGTGAGAAGCTAAATGATACCAAGAAGAAGTAGTCCACATATGACAAATAATTCTATTCAGTAATTTAAGCCTTAAAGAAGTGGAAGAATTATCTTATTCCCAAAGAATTTGTGTTGTACAATGGTAATCAAGCTCTACAGTGCATCACCAGGAAAGAGAAATCAAATTAGAGGCATGCAGAGTGGTTGGAATCTATGTATAATTTCACTTTTGTTATCAAACATATTTCTCATAGTGCAAGAAAAGTTGCAGATGCTTTGAGTAGGAGATGTTTGATTATGCAGGAATTAAAAGTGGAAACCTTGGGGTTTGAACACCTTAGGGAAATGTATGGTGAAGATCCAATTTTCAAAGAGGATTATAAGGCATGTGAAAATGATTTTCTAAGGAATAGATTACCATGGATGGAATATTTGATTCATGATTGAATATTGTTTAAAGGGAGAAAATTGTGTATACCAAAATGTTCAAAGAGAGACAACCTACTGAAAGGAAAACATAGTGGAGGCCTAGCAGGACATTTTGGCCATGAAAAAACATTTTCATAACTAGGTGGCTCATATTATTGGCTAGGTATGAGATATGAAGTGAATAAATTTGTAAACAAATGCATAATTTTTAGTATGCAAAATGAAGACAACATAACACTGGTCTTTATCATCCATTTCCTATTCCAGATAGGCCTTGGGATGCTATCATCATGGATTTTGTGTTGGGATTTCCAATAACCCAGAGGGGAAGTGATTCCATATTTGTGATAGTTGACATATTTTCCAAAATGGCACACGGTATCCCATGCCAAAAGAAAAATGATGCTATGCACATAGAAAGTTTATTTTTAAAATAAATTTTAAGACTACATGGAGTGCCCAGGAGCATTGTTTCAGACAGGGACACCAAATTTGTTGGTAATTTCTGGAGAAAAATGTGGAAGAAATTGAGGACATATTTTTCCTTTAGTTCAACATATCACCCTCAGACAGATGGATAGATTGAGTTGGTAAACAAAAACTTAGGTAATTTGTTGAGAAGCTTAGTCATTGATCTTAATAGTATAGGGGATCAGATTATGCCACAAGAAGAATTTGCATACAATGATTCATAAAATAGAAGCACCAGGAGAAGTCCATTCCATATTGTGTATGGAATGCACCCAAGAGGGATATCAGAACTAAGATATTTGGGATAGAGTGAATTCAGAAGTGCAGGAGCAGAAGAGTTTGCTGAAGAAATGCAAAAACTTCATGTTGAGATCAAGGAACAACTATAAGACAATAGTAAGAAATATAAGAGTAGATTTGATCATCATAGGTGAGAGATTCACTTTGAACTAGATATTGGGTTTTATCTCATCTAAGAAAGGATGGGTTCCTAATGGGAACATATAACAAACTAAAAATGAAAATGATATGACCATGGAAGATCCTTAGGAAATTTGAAGAAAATTCTTATGAAATTGAGCTGCCAAACAATATGGGAATATCACCCATTTTTAATATTGCAGACCTGTATCCTTATAGGGAAGATGAAACAAGAGGATCAAATGATCATAAGGAGATAAGATGGGAGAAATAAATTCCTGTAGTAGAGAAACCACTGATGGAGAATATCTTATATCAAAGGATTGGAAAAAGGACCTAAAGAAAGACTTATTTGGAGTATATGGTTAAGTGGAAAGGCCATCCAAAAGAAGATGGAAGTTGGTTAATTGAATCATAGTTCCAAAATAAAGGAAAGACAATGTAGGAGCTCTTTGAAAGGAGTGCATGAATATTTAGCCAGAGGATTATGATGCAGTTGCATCTACATCAACATTAAAGGAAGAGGACAGGCTGGAGGAAAGCACATCATCCATCGCATGGATGAAGTTGATTTGGACTATGCAAAAGGATAATGCACCTTTTTGAATTTTGAATTTATGAAAAAAAATTTAATTAATGAATTGGAGGCTAAGGCCATCCCCAAAAATCCTCCCAGATCAATATCACTTTAATGTAAAAGTTGTGTTGTACAGATTTTGTGCATCAGCCCTTATCTTTTTGTAAATGACATTAATTTCTCATTCCTTAGTCGGTGGATTCATAAATCTTGATATGATATAATTTTGGTTGTTGGTGGGAAAATCTGATAAATCACCCCTTGTATATATATTTTTATCATTTTCCAAAATAAGGTTGTTGTCTCTCATTTGAGAAAGTTGTTTCTCATTGTGCGAGAGTTATTGCTCATTTTGTAATAGTTGTTATTAAGAGAAAGAGAGAGTTGGTGTTGCTGTTGTGTAAGACAAAGAGCATTGTATAAGTTTATTGAAGGAGAAGTGGAGGAATTCATGTATGTATGTATATTTTATCACTTGAATGAATAGAACAGAGAAACATTGACCCAAATGTTTGGTGTTGTTATTACTATGTTTATCTGAATGAATTGTATGTTTCATGTCCATTTAAATTCTCAATTTCTACTTGTTCTTGTGTTTTTGAATGCAAGTTTTAATTAAATACTTGAGTCTGTGGAGTTAGAATAAGTTTAAATCATTTCTCTTCTGAGATTTCATCCAAGGAGTACACATTTGTCCACAAGGAGTGTGCTGACTAAGTTAATTCTAACTCAGATAAGCTCAAGAGAGATAACATTGGACTTTGTTAGTGGCAGTGCAGATAAATCACAAAGCCATGTAAGGAGTGTGAAGGTAGAGTCTTTGCCAGACTCATTGTTGAGAGGAAGAACAATTAAGCGTTGTAGATTTTTAAGGCCGCAAGATGTGCGTCCAAGGATCCAAAAATATTGGAGAAAGAAGCTCATAATAGATTGCAACCTAAGTCTTCAAGGATAAAATACATAGAAAATTTCCTAAGTCCGAACATTTTCTTCTTTGAAAGAAACACACAAGCGAGAGGTAGAGGTATCATCTACCTCTGGAACCTAAGATCGGGAGAGATAGATACCTTGTACTGTGCAAAAGGAGTACATAGAGAGTAGTTAAAGGTCCTATTTACCGTATAGAGCCAAGCTCAGGAGGGTCAATGACCTTATTCCCCTTAAGGGAATAATTTGAATAAGTGACGGTGGAGATTCTGTGGGATATCACCGAACAACCAAAATCTGTTGTATCGAAGCAGGTGTTGGATTACTAAGAGGGATGGTGAGTCAGTAATATCATAATTATAATCCTTTTTCTTCAAATGTTATATCAATGTAGAATTATTATCCAATAATGAGAATTAATAAATAAACAATCACACACATACACAGTACGCCAATGTTTTACATGGAAACCCAAATCGAGAGAAAACCACAGAATGATTTTTCTTATACGTATTGAAGAATTACAGTCATCGGAATCACCAACTTCATTTGTTTTCCAACTGCAACTGGAAGGAGGCTCGAACCCCCTATTTTCTCAGGCTACAACCTGAGGGAAGCTCCAACTCCCCAATTCTCTAGCTACAACCAGAAGGAGGCTACAACCTCCAATGTTCTCTGGCTACAACCAGAAGGTGGCTATAACCACCTGTCCTTGCCCCTTCCTGCCATCCTAAAGTGGAAGTAGAATGATAGAACCACTATCACACTATCACTATGAGATATACCATTGTAAACCTATACCAATAAATATTAACCATGCATCAACCATGCATCAACCATGCATCAACCTATAGCTCAACCTGTAATCAACATGTACCATAAACAAGTGCATCAACCATGCACCAACTTGTAATCAACCTGTACCATAAACAAGTGCATCCAACCATGTACCAAGT
>ML778034.1:197251-254925 GCA_009831015.1 Picea engelmannii
GCCCTAACCTCATCATCAAAGTCCACTTTTACAGAACTTAGTTGATTAGTAACCGTATTAAATTCATTTAAATGATCTGCAATAGACCCACCTTCTGACATCTTCATATTAAATAATCTCTTCATTAGAAATACCTTATTGGAAGCCGAGGGTTTTTCATACAATTTGGCCAACGCATCCATCAAACCCTTCGTTGTCTTTTCTTTCGAGATATTGAAAGCCACCGATGCTGCCAGGCTCAACCGTATCATTCCTAGAGCCTTTCTGTCAAGAATCTCCCATTCTTCGTCCTTCATGGCCTCCGACTTCTTTTCTACTTCACTCAACGGTAGGAATAGATCCTTTTGATTCCATCTGCATATTCCATAACAGGTAGTTTTGACCATTAAATTTCTCGATCCTAAACTTTCCATCTTTTGACATTTCTCCCACTCGAACCATAAACCCTCATTTCCTGCGAGTTACCTTATGCCCTGATACCAGTTGTTAGAAAAACAGGACCGCGGATCAATAAAATAAAACAAATGTGGAAACAAAACACAGAAGATACACAATACAAGAGAGACACGGGTTTATGTGGTTCACCCAGTTTGGGCTACATCCACCAGAGAAATTTCCAGGTCCTTTCTTTATTATTATCTAGAAAAATGAAGGGATACAACCTATAGCAAAACCCGCTATAACTTCCTCTTCTTTCTCTCATAGTCTCCTCTCTCAGAATACAATACTCGCCAACATACATAGTCACAATACATTTCCCTCATAAAAGAGGGTTGCCTTCTAGGGAAAAAAACCCTAACATAATCTCTATCGTTAGATATGTGACCATATAATGAACGGTCCAGATTTACAATGAAATTACAATATACTTTTACAAGGCAATTTTTTCTTCGGGGTTTTTTCCCCGAACCCTCGCTGGGGGCCCACTCTCCCCCCGACCCCCCAGCTGAGGAGATAGCCCCCCCGGACCCCGCAAAGGGGGTAACCCCCCTCTACACTCCCCTGTGTGGAAGAGTGTACATACTTCTGGAGTGTAAATACTTCATGGGGTATAAACACGGCTGAAAGTAAAAGACCTCTAAATCAGGAAGATAATCAGGCTCCACAACCAATAGGTTGGTTTCGTGATCTAGGGAATTTCTCTCACTACTTCTCTTTTTCTAACTTTGACAAGGTTATCAAAATGCATCTGACCCATTCTTCTGTGCTATTGCCAAATTTCATCTCCGTTTCCTAGACAACACTTTTCATTTCCAATTTCTCTTAACACATATATGTTGCTTGAAGTTCTTGCAGCTGTAGTGACCAATTTCCCTGAACTTTCGTTTCTTATCTCACACTTTTGTGAATCAAAAGTAACTTTATGACCTTGGTCACACATTTGACTTACACTTAAAAGATTATGTTTCATATATTCTACTAGAAGAACATTTTTTGCCTTTTCATTCTTGTTCCCAATTCAGACTGTGCCTTTTCCGATGATTTTGGATGAATCATCACTTCCAAAGGAGACTGATCCATATCTTTCCTTTCGTAATGTAAGAAACTTGTCTCTATCACCTATCATGTGTTTTGAACATCCACTGTCAACATACCAACCACATTTCTTCTGTTTAGCTTGTAGAGTGACTGTGCATTCTTCATTGATATACTGATCTTTCTTTCTTATCCATGTCATTTTCTGAGGTTCCTGTTTGTGACTTTGTTGAGGTTCTTTAGGAGGGACTTTCATTCTGCAATGTTTGGCCATGTGTCCAAAATTGTTACGTTGGTAACATTCCACTTCAGTGCTCAAAGATTCAAACCTGTTGTAACTTCTTCTCTATGTTTCACTAGGTCTTCTTGAATAACCCCTTTGTGTATGGCTCTCAAAGTAGTTATTGTTCTTGTTGTTAGCTCTGCAATTCAAAGCTTTATGTAAAAAATTATTACATGCATAACATAAACCAAAAAATATAGTTTGATACCTGGTATTTGAAGATCTTATGAAAGGAGGTACTCTTATGAATCCTTCTTCTTCTTAAGGTATGTCTCTCTGTTGTTGATTCTGAAGTCTGAATCTTCTAGGTGGAGGAGTATCCCTGTAATCTTCCTTGTATATCTTTTTATCCCCTTTGATTGTTTCTGCATAATTTTTTGGATTTCTTTCTTGCTCTGTTGTTTTGGATCTTGATCCCTTTTCTATTTGATTGTATCCAAGTCCGGACTTGTCAAGATAAGATTTTTTACTACTGATAATGTCATCCAGAACTTTTGAGCTATTCTGCATATTTTTCTTTTGAATATCCTTTCTTAGTGTGACAATCTTTGCTTCCAGGTTTCCAATGATCATGTCCTTTCCTTCTAATTGTTCTTTGAGTGCTTCTTCAACTCTTTTATCTTCTTGTATTTGAACCTTCAATTTTGTGATCATTTGTTCTAGTTCTTGAGTGTCTTTTTTCTTATCTAGTTGTGCTTGTTGTTTCTTTCTTTTCTTCTTTTCTCTTCTAATAACTTCTATGGAACTCATTAATTCTTCTCAACTTCTGCCTCTTCAATTTCTTCTTCATATGCTTCTTCATATTCTTCTTTGGAGTTTTCTTTATTAGTGTCTTCTATTTCCATGAATAGAACTCTCCCTGTTTCACTGTCACTGACTTCATCTTCATCTGATGATGATATGTCTTCTTTGGTGCAAAAGTTTTTCTTGAAAACTTTCTTTGTAGTTCTTTTACCTTTACATGTTTGTCTTCCTTTTGAGTAAACTTCATCATTTCTCTTTTTATTATGAGTACATTTGTTAGCAAAATGACCAATACCATGATAATTAAAACAAATTAAAGGAAGCTTACCTCTGTACCTACCATTGGTTCCCTTGTTCAGTTTTTTGACGAAGTTGGCCACTTCTTCATCATCTTTTGAGACGTCACTACTGTTGCTATATTCATCTTGTTTATTTTTCTTTTGCTTTGATCTTTTGGATGATTTGAAGGATGCTTATTTTACATTTGGATTTTACTGTTCAGTTCTCACCTCATGTGCTGTGATGATTCCATGCAGTTCATCCATGCTTATTGAGTTTAGATCCGATCTTTCTTCTAGTGTTGATATCGTAGGGTTGAATCTCTTAGGAAGAGATCTTAGTACATTTTGAACAATTACATATTCTTCAATTTCTTCTCCCAATCCTATGATTGCATTCACTATTTCATCGACTCGTAAGAAGTAGGCTGCAATATCTAAATCTTCCTTCATTTTTAGTTGTTCGAACTGACCTCTGTATGTTTGAAGCTTTGTTTCTTTGACTTTTGAATCTCCATAAATATTTCGAAGATTATCCCAAATCTCTTTAGCAGATTTACAATGTGCAACTTTAGTGAATACCGTATCACTGAGACCATTCAAAAGTGCATTTATGGCTTTGGAATTATTCCCACCAAGTTTCACTGCTTTGTCATTTGTTGGTGGAACTATTGGTGCTGTGTATCCATCTACAATTTATTATCAAACTTGAAATCCCCATGCCTGTATATATGTCTTCATCCATATGCTCCAAAAAGAATACTTCTTTCCATCAAACTATGGTATTCCATTTTTATACGAGTTGGTACTCTCCATGATCTACCTTTCAGTGGTTAAACTGATTTCTGAAGGAACCTACTCTGATACCAATTGTTGGATTACTGAGATGGGGGGTGAATCGGTAATAGCATAATTATAATCCTTTTCCTTCAAATGTTATACCAATGTAGAATTATTATCCAATAATGAGCAGTAAGAAATAAACAATCACACACATACACAATACACCAGTGTTTTATGTGGAAACCCAAATCGGGAGAAAACCACAAAATCTTTTTTCTTATGTGTCTTGAAGAACTACATTCATTGGAAGCACCAACTTCCTTTGTTTTCCAGCTATAACTGGAAGGAGGCTCCAACCCCCTAGTTTCTCAAGCTAGAACCTGAGGGAAGCTCCAACTCCCCAATTCTCTGGCTACAACCAAAAGGAGGCTATAACCCCCAATGTTCTCCAGTGACAACCGGAAGGTGGCTACAACCAACTGTCCTTACCCCGTCCTTCCACCCTAAAGTAGAAGTAGAATGATGGAACCACTGTCCCACTATCACTGTGAGATATACTGTTGTAAACCTATACAAATAAATCTGAACCATGCATCAACCATGCATCAACCTGTACCTCAACCTATAATCAACATGTACCATAAACAAGTTCATCAACAATGCACCAACCTGTAATCAACCTGTACCATAAAAAAGTGCATACAACCATGTACCAAGTATGTTCCAATCATGTGTCAACTACTCATCAACTATCACTCATCAATATGTACCAAGATCATCAACTATACAACTCATGTATGTGTGCCAACTCATCAACTACTTGTCTCAACCATGTAATCAACATGTACCACAACCAAAATCCCTCATCAATTTCATCATCCAAATCTGATTTGTAGGTATATAATAGACCTGGTGTATATGATCACATTCCTGCAAACCTTCCTTAACTTTCAAAACAGGATACTAGCATTTTCATCAAACTTTTCTTTAGTCTCACATGCCTAATTTTGGATTAGTCAACAACCCTAACTTGAAGTAATCATAACTTTGAACCTTTAATGTATAAAGATCTAAAACTAATACACAATGTTCTTCAGTGTGTTTTATGCAATTCCTCCAAGTTTCACTACTTGGAACCTCTCAAAAAAGGAGTTATAGCAAAAATGACATACCTTGTTGAATTCTGGCTTATTCTAGAGAGTGACCTTGTAGAGTGCGCCTCGCACAAAATGTTTCATGAATTGATATGAAACTGTTACACAACATACTAAAGACGGTCCCCTAACCAACACATTTGGTATCACTGAATTGGGATCTGTTATCAAAAATTTATTACATTTTTACCCAAAACACCTGATTTTGACTAGTTTCAGGACTGGCCACAAACCCTATTTTCCACGTAGTGTAACTCCCAAAATAAAATGACCCACAAGTTGAATTTTTTAACACATATACTTGGATATGTTTTATCACTTTAATAGAAATTTCATGGTCTGAATCATTAAAGAAAAAAAGTTATAATGAAAATGGTGAGATGACCTATAAATAACATACCTTAGAAAGCGCCATCAGAAGAATTTATCCTTCCTTGCATTTTTGCCTTGTTTTCTTCACCTTCACTCAGAATTCTGGTTTAGATATCCTTGGTCATCTCAGAAACATATAGATATTCAATATTATCAAGTGTGATTTAAATGATATATCCTTGCCTCTTATTTATACTCTCCAACTAGCTTCCTTAAAAACATCTTCTAGGTCACTTGGCCCACTTTCCTTATTTTAGGGTTGGGTCCACTTCTAATTTCTCCATTAAATTTATTATTGAAATAATTTATTTTGTATTCACTTTGTATTATAATACACTCATCACATCACTTTATTATTTACCTTTTAAAATCTCTTAAACCACTTTGATTACTTTGACCTTTTGGGGCTTCTAGATGACATATGAGGGTTCTCCAACTTCGTAAGGCCATAACTCTCAAATCGTGAGGAGTTATGTGACGTTCTACATACCACCAGAAATGGAATGACATGTTCTATCCATATAGAATAGTATTATCTGAAAATATATCATAACTCATATCATTACCCATCAAATAAACTTGGGTCCATTACCCAAACCTGGGGTCTCCAACTTCTCATGGCCATAACTCTCTAACCATGAGGAATTATGTGATGTTCCACATACCACTGGAAATGACATTAAAAGAACTATCCATATAGGATATTGTCCCTGACAAATTAACTTACCTTCATCTCATTATTCCACAATTAAGCATGGGTTCTCTTACTCCACAAAGTGTCTTCCCGTGAGGGTTTTCACCATAAGGGGACCACTTTGGAGTTCATCCATATTTACTTCTTATCAACAATGAAAAAAAAATAATGAGTCATATTTACATCAAACAATATTGGGTCCATTACCGAAACCTTTGTTCTATGGGTCTTTCTTCAAGCGTTGACATCAATGAAAACCAACCTTAATCAATAGCAGGGATATACGTCAAGCAATCCCACACTTCAACATTAGAACACTTCGATGAAACCAAGGAAGAAGCACAAATTTCAAGGACTCCCAAAGGTTGAGATCATGAAACTCATATCGACCGTCGATCTAATCAAGAGGTGTCAGCTGGATGTAATATTTGGTGAGTGGAGACTTCGGGAGGAAAGGGACGAGTAAAGGTGCGTCAAGGTGGTTGGACACTTGAAGGTGGAAACATTATTGACGTTCGATTCAAATAACACATTTGGAGGGTGGAGATCCATCCCACTCCACCAGCATTCAAGGGAGGAGGTGTATAGGTCTGACGATGAGAGAACTCTCAAAGCCCAATGGTGGAGTTCAACATCAATCATTGATCCATGTAGGGTTTTGTAGACTGTTGATCATTCTTGGGGGTTCGATGCTTCCTTGTTTTGTTTCTTCGGCAGGATTGAAACCCCTACTCATTGAAAAAATCCTAATCATAAAGACCTGAAGTCCCGAATTGGGCGAGATACTACAGCTAAGCCCTTGGTTTTTAGGCTGGGTTCACATGGAGTAAGTGCTTGTCTGGAAATATCCTATTAGAAACAGAAGAGACCTCTAGATATTGAACAAAACAGGTCTAGAGGGACCTAGAGAGATAATCCTGCTCCTATGAGCTTGATATCCTTAGACCAGGAGGTCAGTGGACCCCAGGTAAGGGTGGGGGTATGCATTAGAGATGAAGTTCCTCCAACCCTTCAACCTGTGAACCCGTCGATCACTGAAATATGACTAAGTATAGTAACCAAAAAGGGAGAAAAGGAAGGACAAAAGAAAAAAGGAAATAAGGTGAGGTGTATAAGAGTGAAAAGAAATGGAAAAAATAAGTTGGGAATATATAATGTTGAAGGAAACAATGGAAGCACTAAATTATCTCAACAATACTCATGAATGGAATAGATGAGATTAAGGTGGGGTGCTAGAGTTAATCTCATCTTGTATGTCCATGTGTCTGTAAACATGTCTAGTTTGCTTAGATAAACTAGATTTATTCATACAATTGATTTTTAGTTTATTGTTGGTTCAATGATATATCCATTGAGATCCTTTGTAACATTAATTTCATTTTGATATACTTAATATCAAGATGTGTGGTGAAACCCCTATGAGTTTCCAACATCTATATTTTTCTTCTCTTCCTCTTTGAATTTATCGTTCATTTATACATTCAATTATCAACCTAATGTTATAGAGATGTGGAAATATACTATGTATTGTGTTGGTATACTAAGAGGGGGGGTGAATAAATATTACCCTTTTTTTCAAGACTTAGCAGTTACTTTTATATTTTTTTAATTACCAAAATAGATAAAAAAAAATGGACTTGTTTGTAAAATCAATTATAGAAATATAATTATTAGGAATTACAAGGACTTTATGAAGAATAACGAAGGACACCAACCCTTTTTAGAGCACCAACTCTAGGAGACACAAATCGCCTTCTTCAGTGCACCAACCCTAGGAAGCACCAACTCCCTTGTCTTTAGGGAACCAACCCCAAGAAGCACCAACTTCCTTAAATTATACATTACTTAGTAAATGATATGAATCCTTATGTGATCCTCCCTTCCACCCTCACTTCATAAGAATTACCAATTCTTCTTATTGGACTTTGCTTCTATTTTAATATTCTTATATGGAATACAAAGACACTTTCTTGTCACCATCCTTTCTTGTTTATATACTCTTCCAACTGGTGTGAGCTATGAATAATTGTGTCTATTTGGAACATCACACCTCTTCATTTCTAAATTAACTATAATCTTGATTATTATTCAAACATTATTGTGTAGGATTTTAATTTAGTGAGTGTTCTTTTCATAAATTGATCACATGTATGGATCAATTTATTTTAACTCAATTCCATGTCTTTGAAAATATTGCAGAAATCGAATCCTACAAAGGCGCTTCATTCAAATAATTTACATGTGACCATATGTGCAAAACCACAGGCTCATTAATTACGCGATGTACCCAGTGCCTCATGGATTATGTGTTCGTAACCCATGAATGGGGGTTGGAACCTAGTACTATGGTACTTCAGCCATTGAGTGATTTTTCTCTCATCCAATCTTCTAGAGTTTCAACTCCCCGAAGTAGTTACCTCTCACTAGGATTGATATAATGGTTACTATGATTCCCAGAACCAAATCAATGGTTTGGATTTCATCCCTAAAATATCCTTCCACTTATTAATCTAATGGCTATTAATTAATCAAATATTGAGAGGGTGACCATTATTTACTTTGGGACTTATGTACTTCGAGGCTTCCAGCTTCAACAATATTTCAACCTTTTGGAGTAAATTTCACTGAAGTAGATAGAATGGTCGATATTTTTTCTTCCATAGATGGACGATCCTGGATTTTCCATAGGTTTCAAATAAATCGATGTACATGACTTGATTTCCATTTGAGTGGATATTTATCATTTAGTTCGGGAATTTAACGCTTCGAGACTTCAGTTTTTACAATCATTTAACTCTTCCGGAACAAAATATGCCGAAGTGATTATTATCACTTTGTGCTTGATAACCTCCATAATTCTAGGAGCTAGGACCATGGGCTTAACCATTCCAAGAATTTGATCTAACTGTCATGAGTCATCCTGGAGGATCTTAGATCAATGACCATCATTAGTTCATGACTTCACACTTCGACGCCTCGGGTTGGTGGTGGTGTAGACATTGGTTTCCCCATGAAGGACATACTCTTAGAGTTATGTAACTTGTTGATGTCACTTCCGACTTGGCACTGGTCAAGTGACTGCCATGTGTCACTTATATTCATGACATACGCATACCTAAAATTCCAATTGGACCTTGACACTTTTCATCATCTGATTTCACCATGTGTCCTTGTTGACATGGTCTTGATGAAATGGATCTCATGATGTATCACATGTCCTCCTTCTAGATATAACAGTCGTAGGTACTTTATATCAACAGTTGAATGCATCTCCTAATCAGACGAATGATGGAAGTTTGGGACTTTGGGACTTTAAGGCTCTAGAGGTCTATGTAATTGTTACTCCAATTTTCACTGGAGTTGGTTAGCATTGAAGTGGTAAACATGTTCCTTGGTGTGATCTGAATAGATCAACAAATGAAGGAAATTATTGATGCACGAATGACAAGAGTTCGTGACTTTGGAGCTTCAAGGCTTTGGAGGTCCAGGTAATTATTTCTCTAATTTCCATCGGAGTTGGTCAGTGTTGGACTTGACTACCTTTTGATCTGACAATTCAACTTTTCCATTCCAGATCGAAGGCTAATACTTAACTTGAGATCAAATCTTTATATAAAGTCTAGGAAACCATCTGAAGTTATTGTATCATATCTGATGGTTGAGATTTAATCATTGCCAACCTCTGATTTCACCTCGATCTAATGATATTAGACTGTCTAGAAATAATAATGAACAAATAATATGTGTCATCTCTTCTGAGCTTCAATGTAGCATTCTTCCTTTTGATTTGTTCATTGTTATTTCTCCTGATCTTTAGGTAGATTCTTCTACACCTCCCACTATGTCTTTTGAACAACTTTCTATGTTATTTCTCTTGATCTTTTAGGATCTCAAAGACATATAATGATAATACTATACTTATATTATTGACATTAATTTCAAATCAACATTGATCATTTTGGCCTTCTTTTCATCAATAACAACACGATAACACCATGTCCAACATTCTCCCCCTTTGGCATTGATGGAAGCCTTTTTCTTTTTTAAATTTCTTCCCTTATCAATTTTCTCCCCCTTTGAATGCAATGGAAGAGGGGATATTTCTTTGCTCCTCCTGTGGAAATGATCCCCCTAACCATGTGCTCATTCTGATATTATTTTATGGCTTTTTTTTTAATGAGGTTTTTGAATTACTCCTAATTGTTGTCGGAAATTTTCAAAAGTACTTATGGGAAAAGGTTTTGTGAAAATGTATGCAATTTGTTCTTTGGTGTCTACATGCACTATTTTAACAATTTTTGGGGTAATCTGATCTCTTAGGAGATGGTATTTAATTGGGATGTGTTTGGTTTTAGAATGCATGACTAGATTTTTAGAGATACTTATGGAACTAATGTTATCGCAGTTAATAGTAATGGGATTATTATATCTTATTTATAGGTCTTCTAAAGTTTGCTTCATGCAAATAACTTGTGTGCAATAGGATGCAACAACAATGTATTATGCCTCTCCTATATGGAGTGATGTGGATGTTTCGTTCTTTATTGACCATGCTACGAGAGTTTTTCCTAAGAAAAATGGTCCTCCAGTGGTGATTTCCCTATCATCTATGCTATCGTCCAAATATGCATCAGTATATGCAGTTAGATTAAAGTCTTTATCTTTTGGATACCATAATCCAAGTTCTAGAGTGCCTTGAAGGTATATGAATATTTGTTTTACTACTTTTAAGTGATTTTCTTTAGGTGTAGATTGAAATATTCCCATGAGTCCTACAGCCTGCATGATTTCAAGTCTTGTTGCCGATGAATAGAGAAAACTTCCAACAATTGATCTGTACATCGTCTAGTCCACTTTTGGTGAGTCATCTTTTAGTCTTAGTTTACATCGAGTGACCATGGGAGTAATCATAGGTTTACTATCTCCCATTTGAAATTTATTCAGCATTTCCTTGATATATTTTGTTTGGGAAAAAAATATTTCAATTTATGTTTGATTTACTTGTAAACCTAAGAAAAATGACAGCTCTCCCAACATAGACATTTCAAAATCTTCTTGCATTTTGGTGGCAAAGTTTTTTCTTAGTGTAGTAAGATTATTACGAAATATGATGTCATCTACATATACTGCCACAACAATCATGTTTTGATCCTAAATTTTTATGTATAGGTTGTTTTTAGTAGTCCCTCTCTTATATCCTTTTTTTCGTAGGTATTGATCAAGCCTGGAGAACCATGCTCTGGGGGATTGTTTAAGACTATATAGGGCATTTTTCAACTTGCACACATAGTCTTGATTTTATGATAACATGAATCCTTCTGGTTTCCCAAGATAGACTTATTCTTCTAGTGTTATTTCAAGGAATGCTGACTTGACATCCATCTGATAGATTTTTAAATTTATGAAGCATGAAAATGCTAGGAACATTCTGATGGCCTCAAGTCTTGCTACTGGAGCATAAATATATTCAAAATAAATACCTTCTACATGGGAATATCCTTTGCAAACTAATATGGCCTTTTTCTTTGTAATCTCCCTATTTTCATTTAGTTTGTTCTTGAAGATCCACTTGGTTCCTATCACATTCTTGTCCTTTGTTTTTGGAACTAGTTCCCAAGTCTGATTCTTCTCTATTTGGTCTAGTTCTTCATTCATTGATTCTAGACAATATTTACTTTTGATAGATTCTTTAAATGACTTAGGTTCTATTAGGGATAAAATTGTTTGTTCTCATTCAAAAGTCAGTATCCTACTTGTTTCCACTACTGCACTTTTATCTCCAATAATCTAGCTTTCAAGATGATTCTTTTGAACTCTTTTTGATGGAACTCTTAGCAAGGGTGTTTCTTCATTGTCTTCTTCATCGGTATGCGGTTCATTTTCTTGTCTTTCATTACTATCATCTTCTTGCTAAGATTCGTCATCATCATCTTCCTATTGAGATTTTACATCATCATCTTCTTGTTGATATTTTTTATCAGTGCCTTCGGATATGCTATTTTTTAGATCATCTATATTTACATTGGAACTTTCCACTATATTTAGTAGTCTAAGATTATAACATATGTATTCTTTATTATTAGAATAATATACTAATAATATTCCTTCATTAGATATTGGATCAAACTTTCCTAGGTTATCTTCATCATTCTGTATGTAACATTTACTTCCAAAAGTTCTAAAGTGTTTTACAGATGCTGCCCTTCCAAACCAAAGTTCATAAGGGTTTTTTTCATGGTTGGGTATCAATTGAGCTTTATTAAGTATGTGTATTGTTGTGTATATTGCATCTCTCTAGAATTGTTCTGGAAGCTTGGCTTCATTTAGTATGGTTCTTGCAACTTCTTGAATTGTTTTGTTTTTCCTTTCTACCACTCCATTTTGTTGAGAAGTCCTAGGAGATGAAAACTGTATTTTGATGCCATGAGTTTCATAGAATTGAATGAACTCTTTAGAGGTGAATTCTCCTCCATTTTCTGATCTCAGAAATTTAATTTTGAGATCTGTTTCATTTTCTCCAAGGCATTTATATACTTTAAATTTCTCAAAGGCCTATGGTTTTTCTTTTAGAAATAATACCTAGGTCAATCTTCTCTAATCCTTAACCATTAACATAAAATATTTCTCACCATAAGTACTTTTGGTTCTGGTTGGTCCACACATTTCTTTGTGAATAATCTCTAATGGTTTTGTCATGGAATTCACTTTTGTTTTGAACCTAACTCTTGTTTTTGTTCCTATTTGACAATGTTTACAAATAGAATCTGAAGGCTTAATCACATTTGGCACATCCCTAACTAACTTTTTCTCATTAGATTTGATCAAGTTGTTAAATCTTAAATGTACCAACCTTCTATGCCATAGCCGAATTTCATCTACTTGGATTGAACAACATTTTTCTTCTTCATCTATATTAAGGATGTACATATTGCTAGACGTTCATGGTGCAACTACCACTAGCTTTCCATTGTCCTTTTTTTTATCTCACATTTATGATAATAAAAAATAAGTATGTAACCCTAATCACATGTTTGACTTACACTTAGGAGATTTGTTTTGATATTTTCTACTATAAGTACATATTCTTCTTTGGTTTTATTACTTCCTAAACTAACAATGCATTTTACCAGTATCTTGGCTCACATGTTATCTCCTAAAGTTACTTTTCCTTTTCCTTTTTTATTTAACTTGAGAAATTTACTTTGATTTCCAGTCATTTGTTTTGAACATCCAATGTATATATACCACTGACATCCTTGATTTCTTTCATGTAAGGCTACATTGCACTGTACTTTCGTTTTCTTCCATATTTTTTTATTATGGGAAACATTTGTCTTTTTATCATATTTTGCAATCTACATTAAGTGGTTTTATGTCCATAGTTGTTTCATTTTTGGCATTCACTATTGAATTTTTTCAAAGGAGAAAATGAATTGTAGTTTCCGTTAGCACTAGGACTCACCCTCAGATTTCATAGAAGGTAAACCCAATACCCATCATGTTATGTGTAAATGTAAATGATTTTTAAAGAGGTCAAATGGGAAAGACTCAAGATAATAATGTTCTAACTCATAAATCTAGGCTAGAATGCACAGACAATTGAGGTCTTGATTAACTTCAACCAGTAGGTGAGAGTAAAGGTGACTAGAGGGAAGACTTTGGTGAGAAAAATGTAGAGGTTTGTTATGGACATCAGGTCTATCAAGCAGCCTAAGGAAGAAAAACTCGAACACAATATCTTCTTGAATTCAAAGTTTAAGGAAACTTAAGAACATCATAATAATACTATAATAAAAAATCCATCATAATATCACCACAACAATTCATGTGAATCATTCAAGCATGAATACTTCATAATCAGAGGCAAATAAGATGGAATAAGAAATTTGACTTAGATTAATCATGAAATCTAAAATCAAGTACATAACTAGTTAACAAGTAGCTTCATCAAAATATTACAAGATAAGGGAGCCTAGATCAACCATCGGACCCACTAAAGAATTTAGAATATCTATTTATAAAAAAAGGGAGGGCAACAACTGGAGGTGTGAGTTGGCCTTCCTCCAAAATAGGCATGTTGAATGGGTAGCACCAATTCCATGTTGATCCAGGTGGATCCAAAACCGCTCGACAATACTCAAATACAAAAAAGGAGGATCTAGGAATGACCCAGAAGTCTCAGAAGGGTCCCTAGGCTCAAAAAAATGCTCAAAAATAAAAGTTCTTATAATTGGATGAAACCAACGCCATTGTGTCCGGTTCGTTGTCCTGTTTCTATTCATATATTTACTTTCTCAAACAGAGCTCGTATGAAGAAGTTATGACACTCTGAAGTTTTTTGAAAACAACAATAAAACATCAAACAGTCAACAAGTGTACTGATGACATCAGCAGTACAGATGCTGACGTTAGCATGACACATGTCACCTTCTAGAAGCCCAACAGTTTGGTGGATTCAGCCAAATCTGGCATATTTCCGCCAAATCTGGTGGTTATCACTAAATCTGGAGGAGGTTTGCTAAATTTGACGAACTGGTTAGTAGCTCTGCTTATTTAACCGAGCATGCAAAACGAGGCAGGGGAGAGTTGGCACACACTGCATTGGAATCCGTGCTAATAGGTGTCCTAGGCAACCTACTCAGAAATAGATCGACTTTATACTCAAAAGTTGCAGTATTTCGAGAGGATTTTGAATATGTTCTATGTTTCTTCATCAGTGTAGCCGAATAGAAAAGTACCTCCAAAAGAGGAGTTGGCACACTTTTCAAGACTGTACAGCTTTGACAGGCAGAGACTACATTGGGATTTGTGCCAAGAGGTGTCCTAAGTGACCTGCTCAGAAATAGATCGACTTTATACTCAAAAGTTGAAGAATTTCGAGAGGATTTTGAATATGCTATATGTTTCTTCATGGGAGTAACCGAACAGAGAAGTGTCTCCAGAAGAGGAGTTGGCTTTCTTTTTGAGACTGTACAGATCTAATAGGAAGAGGTTGCATTGGAATACATGCCAGGAGGTGTCCCAGGTAACCTACTCAGAAATAGATCGACTTTATACTCAAAAGTTGCAGAATTTCGAGAGGATTCTGAATATGCTATCTGTTTTTTCATCAGAGTAGCCAAACAAAAAAGTGCCTCCAGATCCCATTTGAGCGAGCCAAGCATACTTGAGTTTAGAGTCAAAAGTTGCAAAATGACATTTTTCGGCCACCTATGATGTTTGTTTCTGTGCAAAATCGTAGATCTGAAAGTTGTTTTTTGGGATCTCTTATGTAAGCCTTTCTTTGTAATTTTTAAGCATTTGAGATTAATTAAAGAGTGGTTTCACTGTTGGAGTGGACTCGGAGATGTATCCAGGAAGTCTGGTGAACTCCATTACCAATTCTTGTTCATAGATGGTTTGCTAACATGTTTATGTGCTCATGTGCTTGATGGATGTTCTTTAATTTTGCATTACAAAGATGGTTAACAGTTAAAAATTCACATGCAAATAATGGTTAAAAGATCTTGAATTTTAGATCAAGTTAAATTTCATATCAAGTTGGTATCAGAGAGAGGTTAACCATTGGTTTGTGAGTTGATGTTAACAAGATCCAAGCTTTAGCATGGTGAAGGATAACTTGAAGAGTTTGATCCAAAGATTGGTTCAAGAAGAGGAATGATGTCTTCACCAAAAGGAGCAGAAGTAGATTCTTCTATCCCTTCTGAAGGGGAATTTCTAAAAGCTTTCATGAGAATGAAAATGATGGTAGAGGAGCTGTATCAAGATCGAAATAAAGGTGAACAAGGTGGACCATCTCATACAGAAGATAAAAAAGAAGGAGGTGGTGAGGAACCCGCTAAAAGCCCACCAACTTCTCCATCTCTTCTTGATGGTTCTATTCTTTCTCCATTTGAAAAGCAAAAAATAAAAGTTGATCTTAATATGCCTCATTTAAAGCTTGATATTAAGTTTGAATTACCTATGTATAATGGAGAGCTTAATGCTGAAAAACCAGACAATTGGATCCGTCAAATTGAAATTTATTGTAGGATTCAAAAGTTTACTAAAGATGCTATTAAAATTCAGTTGGCTTCTCTCTGACTTGGAGGGACTGCTCTCATTTGGTGGGAGAGCAGATCTCAAGAGGATCTTGCCACAAAAGGAAAAATCATTTTCTCTTGGTATGAGTTCATTTCAGTACTCAAAAATCTATTTTATCCATTAGGGTATATGCAGCAAGCTATGATGGATTGATAGAATTTGAGACAAAGTAAGGGACAAAGTGTGCAAGAATACACACAAGAATTTCAAAAAAGAGCATTGATACTTGGTATACCTCTCTACACTCAGGAAACTCTTCTCAAATATATAGGAGGATTGCATACTTATTTACATCATATGAGAATGATGTTTAATCTGACTAACCTTGACAAGGTGTGTGTTCAAGCAACTCACATTGAGTCAAAAGGGAAGAGTGTTCACGATGTTTCTTCAAATGAATCCATCCATGCAAAATAAGGCAAGGAAAAGTGGAAAGTTAAACATGCAACTACAATGAAGAAGGGTGATGAGAGACCTACATGCTCGCATTGTCAAAAGAAAGAGCATGAAGAGGCAAAGTGTTGGAAGATACATCCTAAAATGAAACTGAAGTGGTTTAAGGATCGAAAGGGGAAGCAAACAACCACAATTATCGTTGAGGACCTTGGATCAGATTTCGAGGATGAAACAAAGATAGAAATCGCAGGTGTGAAAGGTAAATCTATTGTTGATAATGATGCTAACATTGGTTCTTCATGTGCTTCTACTTCTAATGATGATGACAGTTCTAAGGATAGAAAGAGGAATGCATTGTTTCATATAAGAGTGATTACAAAACAAACAATGGTTGACACACTCATAGATAGTGGATCTCAAGTTAATCTTATTTCAGAAGAAGTAGTTAAGCAATTGGGATTAACAACAAAACCACACAAGAAACTTTATCCATTAGGTTGGGTATACAAAGATAAAAGATTACAAGTAACACAACATTGTGATCTAAAGTTTGCAATTACATCTAAGTTTGTAGATGAGGTTAAATTTGATGTGGTCCCACTAGATATCTATGGAATTATGTTGGGTAGTTCCTACTTATATGATCGAAAAGCGATATTCTATTGAGAACATAATCAGTATCACTTGTTTAAAGAAGGAATTGAGTACATAGTTCATTCACATTCATTCAAAAATGACAAATCATTGGGCACTACACAACAATTAAAAAGGGTTGTTAATGCAAGTTGGAATTTGGCACTTATGTCTATACAATGTAAGGAAGAAAAGAAGCCTAAGCATGAAAAGGAAGTGGCATTTCACTACAATGCACCCATTTTGGTTGATAGTGTTTCTATGGTTAAAAGTCATCATGGTTCGGGTACAATCTCTTTCACATGTTCAATGTTTATATTCAGCTTATTACTCATCAGCAGTATGTGGTTGGGTCCGATAATGTTGAATGAAGATGTAATTAAGAATGTGATTAATGTACTTAACAATGTCAGTGCAATGTTGATTGTTGTCTTGCTAAGTCATATGTACAGGTTCCAAGAGGAATGGATAGGTGATACAAGACAAGTGAGACAAACATGTTCTCACTTATTTTCTGAATGATTTCATTATTTTTGTGGTCCAAAAGCTTCTCAGTGGGGAGGTGTGATCCCGATGGATCCAAAACCGCTCGAAAATACTCAAATGTAGAAAAGGAGGATCTAGGAATGACCCATAAGTCTCAAAATGGCCCCTAGACTTAGAAAATGCTCAAAAATCAAGGTTCTCAAAATTGGATGAAACTAACTCCATTGTGTCCGACTTGTTCTCCCAATTGTGACCATACATTTACTTTCTCAAACGAATCTCATATGAAGCAGTTATGACACTCTAAAGTTTTTCGAAAACAACAATAAAAAGTCAAATAGTCAATAGGCCACACTGATGACGTCAGCATTATAGATGTTGATGTAATCATGACACGTGTCACCTTCTAGAATCCCAACAGCTTGGCCGATTCAGCCAAATCTGACAGATTTCCACTAAATCTGGCGGTTACCGCCAAATCTGGAGGAGGTTTGCTAAATTTGGCGAACTGGTTAGCAGCTCTGCTTATTTAACCGAGCACACAAAATGAGGTAGGGGAGAGTTGGAAGAGGCTGCATTGCAATCCATGCCAAGAGGTGTCCCAGACGACCTACTTAGAAATAGATCGACTTTATACTCAAAATTTGCAGAATTTCGAGAGGATTCTGAATATGCTCTCTGTTTCTTCATCAGTGTAGCTGAATAGAAAAGTGCCTTCAGAAGAGGAGTTGATATGCTTTTTGAGACTGTACAGATCTGACAGGTAGAGACTACATTGGGATTCATGCCAAGAGGTGTCCCAGGCGACCTGCTCAGAAATAAATCAACTTTAAACTCCAAAGTTGACGAATTTCGAGAGGATTCTGAATATGCTATATGTTTCTTCATCAGAGTAGCCGAACAGAAAAGTGTCTCCATAAGAGGATTTGGCACACTTTTCAAGACTATACGGATCTGACAGGAAGAGGTTGCATTGGAATACGTGCCAGGAGGTGTCCCAGGTGACCTACTCAGAAATATATCGACTTTATACTCAAAAGTTGAAAATTTTTGAGAGGATTCTGAATATTCTATCTTTTTCTTCATCATAGTAGATAAACAGAAAAGTGCCTCCAAATCCCATTTGAGCGAGCCAAGCATACTTGATTTTACAGTCAAAAGTTGCAGAATGGCGTTTTCCAGGCACCTCTGATGTCTGTTTCTGCGCAGAATCATAGAGCTGAAAGTTGGTTTTTGGGAGCTCTTATGTAAGCCTTTCTTTGTAACTTTTAAGCATTTGAGATTAATTAAAGAGCAGTTTCACTATTGGAGTGGACTTGGAGACGTAGCCAGGAAGTCTGGTGAGCTCTGTTACCAATTCTTGTTCATAGATAGTTTTCTTACATGTTTATGTGCTCATGTGCTTGATGGATGTTCTTTAATTTTTCATTACAAAGATGGTTAACAGTTAAAAATTCATGTGAAAATAATGGTTAAAAGATCTTGAATTTTAGATCAAGTTAAATTTCAGATCACATGTGCCTCTGTGTAGAATTCAGACTTTGTCAAAATTTCGGTAGTGCCTTCCTGTGTGCCTCTGGAAAAATTTTGGTAGTGCCCTCCTCTATGACTCTAGAAAAATTTTTGTAGCGCCCTCCTCTTTGCCTCTGTCAAAATTTTGGCAGCTCCCACCTATGTAATTCACTTTCTGTTAAAATTTTGGTAGTGCATTCCTATGTGTTCTGCGTGAAATTTAGCAGTGTCGTCATAATTCGCAACACCAACAGTTCAACGTTGACATATTTGGTAGCACCCTCAGGTAGTTAGAAGCTCCATCGCTTCACTAGTCTTAGGCGATTAGGCAGTGTTATAGGTAGCAGACTGACAAAACATGGAAATTAGACAATTTTGTAGCGCCATAGCACTACAGAATGTCTACGCTACTACTGTTGAAGATATTAACCCTTTTTATAAATAGGAAAACTCTGAGCAATATGCATTAGAAGCCTGTATAGCCTGTATAGGTGGCAGAGGTAGTATTTCGTCAATTAATTATCCTTTCAAAAAGGGGCCATCCTAAAAAATGGAGCTCACCTTTCACTAATTACTTCATCAACCTGACACTCCTTATGGAAGGAGGAATTCCCTTTGGCACCACAACATGTTTCCCTTTAGTAGTAACAGGCTTCTTCACTGGAGCTATGCTTTCCTTGGTTATTGGCTTCTCCTTTTCAAAATTAGCTTCAACTAAAAAATTCAAGTTTCTTTCAGCCATATCAATGTAAGGAAAATTTCCTTTCCACCTCAAGGTGACCTCTCTACATATTTTGGCATAAAGTGAGGCAACCCACCCTTTGAAAAACTTCTCTAGCCATGGGCTCTACCTCGAATAAATGCATGTCTGCAGGCTCATTTCTCACCACAATAACTCCCTTGAGAGACTTCTTCTTCTGAGGAGTCTCCATAGTTTAAGATGAAAGGTTTCAAAACTATGGTACAGTGATGGCCATGAGACAAAGAGTCAGACTTCAATAAGAGATAGTGAATAGTGGTTGCCCCTTTCTAGGAATCTCCCCTAACTGAATTGGTTTCTATCTTAGGAAAAAATGGTTGTGACTTTCCCTCCTTTCTCTATTCATAAATATTAAAAGATGAGGGGTAATAAGGTGAAGAAGGAGATCACTAGAATTGTCTTTGAAAACTGGGTCGAAACAATCTAATTCAAAAGGTAGAGGAGGCAGGGGAAAAAAGGCAGTGTCATTTCAATAGTTTTTCTGGGTAGCACACTGTGCATACAGTAGATAAATATTTCTTGGGAACTCAGATATGGGGATCATGGAGAGTATATGTCTTATTAATGATAAACAGGTGAGGGTTACTGTAGGTTTGAGTGGAAGAAACTGATAGGAAAGTGTGAGGGAAAATATCTCCTCCAATTATGCAGGCACGATCGCTACCAAAAATTAGGGCGATAATTTCTCCTTGAAATTGATATGCAGAGGGGGAAAAGCATGGAAAACCTGGAGAATGATGAAAACTTGGAGTTTCAGCGAAATATTAGGAGAGTATCATGAGAAACTCAGCCTTCGAATCCACATTAGCATCTGATATGGTAGTGCCACTGCCAAGTGGTCCGAACTGGTAGTTTTTGCATCTCTGAGTTTTGAACTTTCAAAATTCAAAAACCGTTAGCAAGCTCATAAAGAATGAAACCTTGAAGGAATATTTAAACTAAACACGGTGATGAAAAAAAGGAAGAGATGAAATCAATACAATAATCACAAATAATGTGAAGATATGAAGGACATGGAGTGCGCTACGAAAATTCCTAGTGAGTTGGCAGTGCTCCCTTTCAAAAAAATTATTTGACCAGTAATCATAGGAAAAAGACACAACATGGAAAGGCTATGGAGGCATGAGTGAGGAGGGTGACATGTCAATTCAATTTGTTCATGGACTGATTCAAACTTAGTGTCAAATCATGAATGGGATCAAAACACAAGTCATGAAAATGAACCTTGGCCAAAAGTTTATGTGAGGATCAAAATTTGAGTCATGATTTTAAGCCTTTATTTATCAAATTCACCTAATTAAAACACACTTTTAAGAAACAAACCAAAATAAAAAAATCTAAATACTTATAAAAATAAAACTAAGGGCTAAATACCCAAGGAAACTTAGTGTGATAACATTGGCTCCACGAGGGATGGCATGCTCCCCGTGAGTTGCCAAGAAAAAGTAGTTTTAGTGACTTATCCTAGGGATATGGGATCAGTTATTAAAACAAAAATAAAATGAAGATGATATTTACAATGGAATGTAAATCCACTCATGGATCAAGAAAAGTACTTTTTCAGAAAATTCCCATTAACAGGGCCGCCAAAAACTTCTTCAACCTCCAAATTCTGCAACTTCCAAGTGTTATTTGAGAATACCTCGGAATTTTTTAAGGGACTGATCCATAAGGCTTCAAATTTACCGTTTTTTCCTTTGTCTTTCTTTGGTGCATCCCACTTGAGAACCAAGTCTCCCAGTTGGAAATCCTCTTTATTTACCTTCTTGTCGAAAGCCTTCTTGATCTTCTGTTGATGGTCATGTGATTTGTCCAGAAGCTTCTCCCGAGTCTGTTGCACTTCTACCAGCTATTGTATTCTTCTGATCATATCATCTAGCTCTCCTTGGTAATCTTGGAATAATTTTTCCATAGGCAAGGAAAGTTGAGAAGGAAAGATGGCCTCAACTCCATACATAATATGGAAAGGAGAAATACCAATGGATCACTTTGTTGTCACTATGTCATCCCACAAAGTAAACTTGATCTTTGAATTTGATGCTTTCTTGTTGTCCTCTAACAGTCTCTTGATGATCTTTATAAGGATTTAGTTAGAGGAATATTCCAGTCCATTCCCTTGGGGGTAGTAAGCAGTAGAGTGAATCAATGTGATTCCAAATTGTTCACAAAACTAGATCAATGGTTCAGCCTTGAAATATGCAGCATTATCCATGACAATTCTATTCGTACATCCAAACCTTTCCCTAATATTCTCGAGAAAACCAATGATCACTTTATGGGAAGCATTCCTTGTAGGGATAGCTTCTATCCACTTAGTAAAGTAGTCCATGGCAGTCATGATCCACCTATGTTGACCACTAGAAGAAGAATGAATTTCCCTAATAAAATATAGGCCCCATTGTTGAAAGGGTCCTGAAGCTACCATAGGCTTCAATGGAAAAGACTTGAGTTGTTGCTTTCCAGAGAATTTCTAACACTTGAAACAGGTTCTGAGTTTAGCACAAACATCGATGAATAGACTAGGATATAAGTATCCATCCTTGAGAATCTTATATGCTATGGTTCTCCAAAAATGATGCCCCCCACATAAACTGTCATGAAAATCATACATAATCTTTTGGGCTTCTTGTGGGTCTAAGAATCTCAAAAGCACTCATAAAGGATCTTTCCAATACAAGACTTGATCAATAAGACAGTATTTAATTGATTTGATCTTTAAATATCTCACCTTATTCTTTTCCATACCATCGGGAGGCTGCAAATTTTGTAGAAAAAATATAATTTCCTTGTACTGGATGCAATCTGCCAATGGAGGGATGACTTGAGAACCTTTGTCAGACAATTCGGCTTGCTGATTTTCTAAGAAAGTCTTGATGAAATTTACCCCCAAAGCTGAGAAATTAGATTCAGCCAACAACTTGACTAAACCTTGGCCTTTAACCAATTAGGTGGGATCAATCTCAAGATCAAATTCAAGGATCTTAGCAATCAATTTGCTCATTTTACCGTCTATATCAGTCTAAATGAGAATTTCCTTTACAGAAGTTGAAGGGACATATGCAATGACTCTTGAATGCAACACATAAAATATGAAGGCCTTGAGAGATTTGATCAATGCATATGCATGTTTATCCATGATGCCATACTTTAATTAACATTTCTCAATACTCCAATGAAAAAATCAATGGGCTTCTCTAACCCTTCAACGTTCTTCTGTAATAAAACAATTGCTACTGTGTCAAATGAAGCGAAAGGAAAAATTAGAAAATCCTTGGAATAGTCTGGACTAATGAGGATAGGGGCTTCATTCAAGGATTTATTTATTTGATCAAAATAATTACGAGATTCAACAGTCCATTTGATTTCATTTCATTTTCTCAACATGGTTGTAATATACTTCACCAACTCAACAAAATTTGAAACAAACCTTCTCAAAAAATTAATTTTTCCCAAGGAAGACTGAACTTCCTTGTTGGATATAGGGAGTGACAAGGTTTGGATAGCTTCTACCTTGCTGGAATCAATCCTTACCCCTTCGTTTGACAAAATATTCCCCAATAATTTTCCCTCCTTCATGGAAAACAATGAATTTTTTGGGTTTAAAGAGAGATCAAATTTTCTGCATTTCAAGAAAACCTTTTTTAAATGATCATAGTGTTCTTTATCAGATTTTGAGAACACTATTATGCCATTTAAATAGATAAGTACAAAATTCTCCTTCTCTCCAATAAAGGCTATGTCCATGTTTCATTGAAAGGTCACCCCTGCGTTCATCAAACCAAAGGGCATCTTAGCATACATGAATGTACCCCAAAGAGTGGTAAAGGTTGTCTTCTCTCTATCTTCTAGAAAGATAGAGATCTGATTGTAGACATAAAATCCATCAATCATGGACATCCTAGATGCACCTGTCACCCTCTGTAATAAGTGCCCCATCTTTGTAGGGACCAAAATTTAATTAAGCCTAAAAAATTCATAATTTAAACATTAAGATTGTGTAGCATAAGAAATAAGTAATTTCTTTTATTCATATAAGTAGCATAAATTAATTTTTTCAAACCTCATGCTAATAATTTACATAATCATCACATAACTAAGCAATTTCATAAATAAAATACCTCTTTTTGATGTTAAACTCTCGCTTATCTGGTTGTCCTCCCTGCTGCGTTGCCCAGCCTACTTCTTTGACCAAACCCTGCCCAAACCAACTAACCACCCAACCAGCTAGGAGCAACCTGTCTGACTCCCTAGCTCCAGGATCTCGTAAGGAATCCTGGCCCTTGTGCCCAAAACCCTCAAATTTTAATAATAATCATGTCCCGTAGGACTCTTCCCCATCATATCTCCCCCCATCCACTGACTCCCTATCCTCCATTAATTACCTTATCCTTCATTTATTACTTCATTCACCCCCTGCATACGTAAAGTCTTATTATTAATAATTTAAAGTTATCAAGCCCCTTTAATTTATTACTCAAATCTTTAATGAGTCAATTAATTAATTAATTAATCATCAACAGATATGAACAATTAATTAATTAATTAAATTATTAAGAAATAATCATTGTTTAACTAAAACATATTAGGACAATTAGATTATCTAATTAATTATACTTAATAAACCCTATGCAACTATTTGACCAGGGTTGTTACATACACCCACCCTTCAGGAAACTTCGTCCCGAAGTTAAGGTATTTCATGATACAAAGGAAAAGAAACATGGTTCACACATTCATAACAATTAACGGACACTATTAGTAAGTAAGCCAAGAAAACTCATACATACTAGTGTACATGTACAAGAAATGCATGTGTAGCTAGTACATACAAGTCTCATGCATGTACTAATAATCAATAACTATCACCCTTATAGTAATTTATGTATGCATCCAATCCAATCAACAAGACTAGTCTTTTATAAAAGACAATAAACCGATCAAATGTTTGTGAAATCCCTTAATTACAATTATCTAGTTCAACAATTTTATTTAGACAACTGTGGTTTAGTTACGTAATTATGAATATTCATATATACATATTTTCTCTTTTTTTTTTTTTTAGAAGGGAAAAACAATAAATTCCACCATAAGAAAAATCTCCATACTTTCTCAACTATTTCTACTCATCCTTCCTCCCTAACTTACTTCCATATTCATTCCTATCCTTCCTCTGCTAGAATATCTTGGAGCGTCAACTATATTGACCTAACTCCAAATAGAACCCATAAGTGGAAGTGTCACTATCTCGACTAATCTTCCCCACTAGGCAACTGACAGTCATCATCACATGTCTAGGGGAGCGTGAGCTAACACCGCCCTCCCATGACTTCAGGTTTCGGAGGATACATGGTGGGAAATGCCTCCACCCCTCCTAATCATAACTAGGGTCCACACCCTACAATGGAATATACATTGGCACCATGTTGTTGGGAGTTTTGTCATCGTTTATTCGGTTTTGGGCAGTCTCATCACCTAAAATACTACACTAGTCCACATATCATAGCAATGTATCCAAACCAATATAATTTTCACATACAAGGATTCATACCATATTGTTTCTCGGCTAGTGGTCATGTCATACACTTTCATCATTATTATCCCTTGGCTATTTCATAGCCCATAACCTGCAGATTGGTCTGTAACAAAAACTCATACATCTCTATGCATTATCATCATGTAGTCACATACAATCATCATTTTAATTTGGTATCCTTGTACCAACAACTTAACATCAATTTTTTCAAGTTAAAAATAGATCTCATAATATCCCATAATTCAATTTCAACATCCATTCATAAAATTATCATTTACCAAATAGATTGCATCATATCCAACATCATTCTAATAGCATTTAAACCTTCATAGGATTCACATTTACACAATATGTCGCATCATATACATCATCATCAATAACATTTAATCATTCATAAAATTTACATTCACATAGTAGATTGCATTATATCCATCATCATCAATAACATTTAAACATTCATAAAATTTACATTCTCACAATATATCGCATCATATCCATCATTATCTGAATATATTTAAACATTCATAAAGGTTCATATGTCTTAAAAGTTTAAGTGTATCATTTAATAGTTTCACTGTGAGTAGAAAATAAAAGTGTAGGCCTCAGGTAATTCTGGTTGTCTAAGTCAAAAGGTGGTGTTACATACACCCCACCTTCGAGAAACATATTCTCTAGGTGGTCAAAAAAGTGACGGATAGTCTTGTCGTAGTGTCTCGGCGTCTTCCCAGGTAGAAGATCCTGGACTATACTTGTCCCATTAGACCTTAACTTGGTCTACCAGATGGTTCCTGAGCTGTCGAACTCTACGGTCCAATATGCATAATGGTTCTACCATGAGAGTTCCCATGTTCGATACTTGCAATTCCTTCCAATTTAGTTTATGTGATTCATCAACAACATAATGATGTAAAACAGATACATGAAAAATATTATGAGTTTTATGCAAGTGGGGTGGCAGTACGAGACGATAGGCAATGGGTCCAATTTTCTCTTGGATTCTGAATGGTCTTATAAATCAAGGTGACAACTTTGTCCCCTTCTCGAACCGTATGGTACTCTTATTAGGCCTGATACGAATGAAAACCTGGTCTCCCACTTCATAACTTCGGTCGGTCTTGTGTGCATCTGCATAACTTTTTTGCCTATCCTGTGCTTCCTTTAGTCTCTGCCTAATCTGAATCACCTATTCCTCCATCTCTTGAATCAATTCTGAACCAACTGTTACTCGATATTCTAATCTATCCCAACTCAATGATGTTCTGCATGGCCTTCCATACAGAGCTTCGTAGGGTGGTATTCCAATGGAGCTATGAAAACCGTTATTGTAGGCAAACTCTACCAAAGGTAGGTACTTCTCCCACTGGGTTTGATTATCCATGACATACATCCTAAGCATGTCTTCCATGACTTGATTTACTCTCTCAGTTTTCCCATCTGTTTCAAGATGATAAGATATGCTTAAGTTCAATTGAGTCCACAACGCTGACTGTAAACTTGTGCAAAACCTAGAAGTGAATTTGGAGTCCCTATCTAAAATGATCTTCTTAGGTATCCCATGCAAACAAATAACCTCATTTACAAACACATGTGCCACATCAGTGACATTTTAAGTGTCTCTTACTGGAATGAAGTGAGCACTCTTGGTTAACTTATCCACTATCACAAGAATGGAATTGTGTCTATGAGATGTGAGCGGCAACCTCACAACAAAATCCATAGAGATGACTTCCCATTTGGATATAGGAACATCATGTGGTTGTAGGAGGCCTGCCGAGTGATGGTGGTCGGCTTTCACTTGTTGAAACTCTAGGCATTTGGCGATGAAATGGACTACATCACGCTTCATGCCTACCCATAAGAAGAGCTTCCTCATGTCTGCATACATCTTCTTCACACTCGGATGCACACAATAAAGTTATCTATGGGATTCCTTCAGTATGATGCTTCGAATATCCCCATTTTTAGGGATGTACATTCTTCCCTGATATCTCAATAGTTTGTCTGCTTCTAGACTATATCCTTCATACTTTGGATCTAATTGCCTCCCACTTTAGAGGTTTGAAGTAACCTTTAAATACCAACTGTCTCCTTGGA
Organism: Picea engelmannii; assembly: GCA_009831015.1. Taxonomy (NCBI): domain Eukaryota; kingdom Viridiplantae; phylum Streptophyta; class Pinopsida; order Pinales; family Pinaceae; genus Picea; species Picea engelmannii. The sequence continues at coordinate 224,533 of ML778034.1, forward strand.
TTTTCCTCAACACATGTTCCCTCAGATTGACTTTTAAGCGTACTAAGGAGAACACACATGGTCTCCTACTCAAGGCATCTGTGACCACATTTTCCTTTCCCTTGATGTATGAAATACCAAAGTCGTACTCACTCATAAACTCACTCCATCGCCTTTTTCGGGCATTCAGATCCCTTTGAGTGAAGAGATGTTTTAAACTTTGATGGTCTGTTTTGAGCTCAAAGTTTCGCCCCACAAGATAGTGCCTCCAAAGATTCAGAGCTAGAATTACAACTGCCAATTATAAATCATGAGTCACATATATCTCTTAGTGTTTCTTCAAATTCCTTGATGCATAAGCTATCACTCCTCCATCCTGCATTAGCACGGCCCACAACCCTTGCTTCGAGGTGTCCGTGCAGACTGTGAATTCCTTTTCCATATCTGGCACTCGTAGAATTGACGCACTAGTTAGTAACCTCTTAAGCTTAATGAATGCACTATCACATTCTTCTGTCCATTCATACCTAGCCCCCTTGTGCTGCAAAGTGGTGATGGGTTTCATTATTTTGGAGAATCCTTCCACAAATCTCCAATAATAACCTACTAGCCCCATGAAGCTTCTCACCTCATGGGCATTTTTCAGCACTGGCCACTCCATAATGGCCTCTACCTTTTCTGGGTCCACAGAGATTCCTTCACCATAAATGATATGACCTAAATAGTGAATGTATTTCTGGAAGAAGGAAGACTTTGATAACTTCCCATACAATTTGTTCTCCCTAAGAAAGGACAACACCACTCGCAAGTGTTCCTCATGTTCTCTTTCATTCTTGGAATAGATGAGGATATCATCTAGAAAGACTTGTACAAAATGGTCTAAGTACTTTTGGAATACACCATTCATGAGGCTCATGAATATTGTTGGAACATTGGTCAATCCATAAGGTACTACAACAAATTCGTAATGCCCAAACCGAGTTCTAAAGGTAGTTTTTGGGATATCGCCTTCCTTAATCCTCAACCAATGATACCCTGACCGCAAATCGATATTTGAGAATACTGTTGCTCCTTTCATCTAATCGAAGAAGTCATCTATTCACGACATTGGGTACCTATTTTTCACTGTAGCACGATTCAAGTCCTTGTAGTCTATACACAGTCATAAGGATCCATCCTTCTTCTTTACAAAAATCACTAGTGCACCCCAAGGTGAGACACTAGGCCTTATTATCCCTAAGTCCAGTAACTCTTTCAACTGCATTTGCAACTCACAAAGTTCCTATCATCTGATACGGAGTCTTAGAAATTGGTTCTGCACCAAGTTTTATCTCAATAGTAAAATCAATCTCCCTCTTAGGAGGTAACCCTGGTAACTCGTTCAGAAAAACATCCTTAAATTCCGACAATACCGGGTACTGATGCAATGAAGGTCCCTTCCTTTCACTCACTGCTTCCACTACATATAGTCGACACCCTTGCATCAAAAATCGCTTAACCTTCATAGTTGATATAAATCATAATGACACCTTTCTCTATACACCATGGATCTCTACTGGTCTTCCTTCATCGTCGACACAAAGCACCCTTTTTGCGAAACAATCTACCAAATCTCGATGAGCTTCTAACCAATCCATTCCAATAATTAAGTCATATGCCCTGAGAGCAGTGACATATACCTTCAACCTGGTAGTACACACTCCTAGGTCTACTATACAATTATCAATGCTTGGTCCTACCGCTTGGTTTTCCCCCGAAGCCATCTCGACTTGTTTAAAGTCATCATGCTTGTGGGCTGCGAACCCACTCTTTTCTAATGCAGATGGTGAAATGAAACTATCTATCACACCAGAATCAAATAAAATCTTAACATTGATATGCTTTAGCGTACCTGATGACTCCAACACTGTGTATTGATGCTCGACCTGGTGATTATTAACCACTGCGTAAATCTAGTGGTTTCTACTTGCTCTTCCCATCAGGGCCTTTCCTTATTTATGCATGAATCTTGACTGTAACTTTGGGCAGTCATGCTGGTAATGGGGTCCTCCACATCCCCAATAGGTAACATGATATTGAACTTGCACACTGTTCTGTGACTGCCTCTGAAATGAGTTCCTTCCCCTAGAACCCCTGCCCCTACTAGTTGTTCCCTGAGATGGCCATGGACCTGCCTTGGTCATTGGTGATGAATGAGATGTTGCACTCGCTGCCATTGAAATCCCTACGGCTACTGTCTTTGGTGCGACTCTATTACCATATGGAGGTGGCCTTGAGCCCCCTCCCTTGGGAAATGTCCTAGGGGCCTTCCCTACGAATCCAGGATGATGTGGAAAGGTTGGTCTTGTACCTCCAGTTAAGTTCATGTGTTCCTCTTCATAACATGCATTTTCCACAGCTTCCACTACTGAAGATGGTTTCCACATCCACACCATAGCCCTTATCTTAGGGTTTAGTCCATAGACGAAGCGTTCTGCCTACCGTTGGTCATTATCCACGTATGAACATATTTGACCAATTCCATAAACCTGATATCATATTCTTCTACGGTCCTGTTTCCCTGTACTAGAGCATGAAATGCTCCTACCTATTGTTCCTCATAGTAATCTGGCAGATATTTCCTTCGAAACCTCTCCTCGAAAAGTTCCCAAGATACGATGTCTGGGGTAATATGCAGTTGCCTTTCCAGGTTTCCCCACCAGTTCAAGGCACTGTCTCTTAACTGAAAAATTGCTATCTTTTCCTTTGAGGTGGACGCATAGTCCCTTAAGTAAAAACACCTTGTCATGCCTTCCAACCATGCTTCTATGTGTTCACTGGCGTGACCCACGACAAACTCCATAAGTTTAATCTTTTGCAGTTCTCTAGTGATGTCTTCAAGAGGAGATCCTCCCCCTGAATCCCTAGATGATTTTGGATTACCCATTATAGATGGTGGGGGTTCCACTTCGATCCATGTCGGTTGTCGCCCCTTTAAAGTATCATTTATGGCCTCCAAAGAGCGCAATATGAGAGATAGTTCCGACGATGGTGGTGGCGGCACTAGCAGTGTTGGCGGTGCCTGCTCTGCCTTGATTCCCTCAAGTCCTAACCATCCTATATGATTTAACCTGCATCAACCAAAGTTGTCAAGGTGAGTTCAAGGAAATTTCTCATTGCACAACTTAACTAGAAAACAGGGCTAGGCATAAGTTTTTCTTTACTTGTCTGTAAATAGACATTACTCTCTTTAGGGGATTGGCTAGGTTAGGGCTAAAGCATCTAAGCTTGATTTCTTTGCCTAAGAAAACTATTGACTCCTCTCACCTCATAGCTATGCTAGCTTCGCTTCATATTCACCAATTCCTCTAACTTACCCTCCTAGCGCGCATGAAGCCCCCTCCCACTTATCTTGTTCTAAGTCCTTATACTTTGTGTTTACAACTAATTAAGGTGATTTCCAACCTAATGTCGATGAAATGAGTCTAAGGCTATCCTTCGATGCTTGACTCATGGGATTTCGTTGGAACGTTGGTGTTTGGTTGTTTCTTAAGGCTTGGGCGGTGGGTGGTCATGGGTTCAAAACCCATCTGCTCCCACAAATTTTAATCTCTCCAAAATAAATTTTATTAGTATCATAGTGTTATGTTTAAATATTATTAAATATGTTAATGTTAATTACTCATTTAATTAATTAATTACTCATTTAATTAATTAATTACTATTATTAATTACTTTGGATAAAATTAAAATTTGGAAATTAAAGTAATTAATTTCTATGCTTAAAAATTTCTTTGAAATTCACTATGATTAGAAATTTTATTTAATTATTAAAATTAAAATTAATTATTCAAAACACAATTAAAGTAATTTAAAATAAAATCAAATAAGTAAAAAGAATAAAATAAAATAAAATAAATAATATAATAAAAAAATATCTACAGTTAGGCAGTGGGTCCTCACATGAGGCCCACGTGCCCCCTCCTCCCTGATCCTTATCCCATAACCCTAATCTCCTCCATATTATCTCTTCGAACCCTACCCTTCACCTCTTTACATTTCGTTTTTTTTTTGAAGCGTTCAGGGTGAAGGATGAGATCGATGGCCATATCCATCTCCCTTCTAGGTCGACCCTGGTAACTCATTCTAGGAATGGAGGGTGCATCTAGCACAATGGCGAATTCCCTCATTCCTTGGAGGATTATCTTGGCACTTGGTCGCTGGCTTTGGTGTTGAGCCTATATTATGTGTGTTGTTGTGTTGCTAACCTGTGGTAATTTTTTTTTCTTATGTTCGTTCTTTTTTTTGTGTTGTTATATATATATATTACAACCAACATGCTACCCTAAGCCATGGCATTTGGTCTTGGGCTCTTGCTACGTTTGGTTTATGCTTCTCTAGGTTCTTGCAAGATTCTCCATGTGAATTGGTTCGTTTCATAAGAGATAATCGTTGTATTATTGTTCGTATTTTCTTCTTGCTATCTATCAAAGGGTCGCAGTGTTGTCAATGTCGACTTCCATATGTTTTTTCTTTTGGGTTTTCAAAGAAAGTGTAGAACCCCTCTATTTGGAACATGAAATAAAGGAAATCATGACCTTTGTTCCTCTTGATCTGAAATAGATCCCTTGCGATTGGATGGTTTACCTTTTCTGTGCAATAGAATTCATTGCTTCTTTTGTACACCAATGACCAACCTCTCATTTGGTGTCTACGTCCAAAGAATTGCGACCTATGTGTTACCTTTGACCACCCTCGATCTGATTTCTGAGGTAAATTGTGATCGGCCTCCCTTTGGCTTGATATTTTCGCCCAAGAATGAAATCTTGATCTGCTCGACCTACTCTCTGTCCAGTCCATGAAATTGTGATTTGTGTTTGTCTTCGATCTGATGTCCTCACCTAGAAAAGTTACGACCTGCATCAAATACTCAAGCTCAAACCACGACCCATGCAAATCCCTAGTCCTCAGATGCTCTCCATTTTGAGACTCCTCCTCGTGGCCTCGTGTGTGCTAGTGTGCTGCCTCATGCGTTGGTGTGCTGGTGGCCTGATAAGTGAGCCCGAGCTTATGCAATGGAGCTTGGCCCTTGTGCGTTGTGCTCGTGTGATATGTATGGCAGGTGTGCTTCGGCGTTTTGGCTTGGACAAATATATCAAATGAAAAAAGTGGAAAATGACCATAGGTATCTCAAATAGTTGCGGCAGAGAGGAGACTAACCGATGCAAGAGAGAGACTAGAAGAAGTATACGAGGGTTTTGATTGATATGCTATTAAAGAGGGTATATGCCTAGCGTGAACCATTAATCCTTCCGGCATGTTTGCTTCTAGCGCTCCACAGACGATGATGTTTCAACCCAATATTTCTTAGGAGCCTTTTTCCATTTTCCTCCGAACATCAACCACAATCTTAATGCCAGGATCCATCTTTCTCACTTCTTGCTCTTGTCATAGTGCAGATTCTAAAGCCCACACATATATCACTGTGACAGCTAGTCAAAGCCCCGATATTTTTTTTGCTAGATGGACACCTAGAAAAATCTCCTTCACTATTGTCTCCGAGCGAACTATTCGTGAAATGATGGTTGTATGGCAGGTGCACTTGGCTGTTAGGATGCATGGAAGGTGCGCTTGGATGTTGGGTTTTTTTTGTTTTTTTTCGTTGTTTATTTTTTTGTTGCTAATTTTATATTCATTGTTTCTAAATTTTCCGCCCTTCCTAACTTTGCATGAGATAGGTAGAGTGTTGTTGGGCTAAATTTGAAATTCACATTCTAGGGTTTACTTCTCATTTCTAACTTGGGGTTTACTTCTCCTTAACTTGAGGATAATCAACCAGCGGTTTAAACTTTGTAATGGTATCATGATATTGTTTGAGACTATATAAAAAAAATGTCCTATAAAGTAGCTACAAGACTCTTCCCTTTTCTTTTATTAGTGTAGATTTAGTCTGGAATGTATTGTCCAGGAGCTGTTTTTTGAAATGGACTTCTCTTTTAACTTTAACCCAACATGGAATCATGTTTTGTGCAAGTTCCTCTTTCTTGGTTTTGTTGTGAATTGAAAACTGTGATTTGGGTGGTACTGGTCACATGTCAAGAAGTCGAGCCCATGAAATCCACATTACTTGTAAAGTTATAAATCAAACCTATAACTTGTCTTTGGGTTTGAAACTTAAATTGTCAAGCTGGAAAGTCTAGTATGTGAGAATGCCATTTGAATTTAGTTAATTTTAATTTAGTACAATCAAAGGTTTTCATAGAGCCAGGGCTTTCAAAACATTCTGAGTTATAACAAATCCCATAGGTTCTTGTTTTCACAACCACACGCATTTGGATTTGCTTGTGCGCATGCATCACTTTTTTTTTGTTTTCTTTATTTAGGAAGCATTATGTATAAATATATATATAGATCTACATATATACTAAAACAATTGTGTGCTTGGCTTGCAGGTTAGGTGGAGCTGGAGCTTGGAGCTCAGATTTATACCTAATTAAAGGATTTCAGGGTTGTTTAAATTTATGGGTGGGGTTTGTTTAAATTTCTGGGTAGGTAGGTAGGCCCTTGGCTCTAGATTTTGAACTAGGGCTCTGATACCATGTGTAGGGACCAAAATTTAATTAAGCCTAAAAATTTCACGGTTTAAACATTAAGATTGTGTAGCATAAAAAATAAGTAATTTATTTCATTCATATAAGTAGCATAAATTAAATTTTTCGAACAACATGCTAATAATTTACATAATCATCACATAACTCAGCAATTTCATAAATAAAATACCTCTTCCTGATGCTAAACTCTCGCTTATCTGGCTGTCCTCCCTACTGCCTTGCTTAGCGTGTTGCTTTGACCAAACCCTGCCCAAACTGACTAACCACACGTCCATCTAGGAGTAGCCTGTCCAACTCCCTAGCTCCAGGATACCGTAAGGAATCCTGTCCCCCATGCCCAAAACCCCCAAATTTTCATAATAATCATGTCCCGTAGGACTCTTCCCAATCATATCTCTCCCCATCCACCGACTCCCTATCCTCCATTAATTACCTTATCCCATGCCTTTATTACCTTATCCTCCTCATTATTACCTTATCCCATTCCTTTATTACCTTATCCTTCATTTATTACTTCATTCCCCTCTACATACATAAAGTCTTATTATTAATAATTTAAAGTTATTAATCCCCTTTAATTTATTACTCAAATCTTTAATGAGTCAATTAATTAATTAATTAATCATCAACATATATGAACAATTAGTTAATAATTAATTAATTAATTAATTACTATTATTAAGAAATAATCATTGTTTAACTAAAACATATTAGGACAGTTAGATTATCTAATTAATTATACTTAATAAACCCTATGCAACTATTTAACCAGGGTTGTTACAATCTTGGGCAAAGGGTAATTATCCTTTTTAGAGCCTCTGTTCAGATTCCAAAAATTGACCCAAAGTTAGATTTCTACATTCTTTTTTCTCACTGGGACAAATTTGGCCACCCATTCAGAATGCCTCAAATGAATAATATTTTTATCATCTAAAATCCTTTTTACCTCTTTTTCCATCACAAGCAACAACATAATATTTATTTGTCTCAATTTTTTCCTGAAATATCTGGTCTCTTCCTTTAATGGGATCTTATGCTCTATAATGTTTGTGTCGTATGTTCTGAGATATTCATAAGTCCAAGAAAACACATCAGAAAATTCTCTTAACAACTCAACATATTCAACCCTCTGCTCCCCTGACATGCTACTTGACAACTTGACATATTTTGGATCCTTTTCTGTACCCACATTGCACTCAATTACATCAACATCATCAGTTGACCCTTTTCCCTTCACTGCCACATCATTTTTATCAAATAATATTTCCAAAGGAACTAGTCCTTTTGGAATGTGGTTGCTAGGTTACTGCACAATATGATGATTAGCAATTTTATTAAGAAAAACATCAGCATGAGGATTATTTTCAGATTCATGATCTTGATCAATGTGTAATGCATAAAACTCATCAATAGACTCAAGGAATTTTTTAATCTCAAGATCATCTTCAAACACCATTCAATTATTGACATTGTTAGGTATAGAGGGTCTGTATTTGACTTCTACATCATACTTGAGTTTAGGTGGTAGGGGAAATCTGAAATTTCTTGCTGATATAGCCAAAGAATAAACCATGGCATTCTCTTCTCTTGGAATAAATGAAATGTTGAAAGCTAAGAAAAAACTATCAACTAGGTCCCACACTTCATTTCTATAAGATATAAGCCTAGGGTGCTTAGTTTGATAAATATTTTTGATCCGATGGACAATCAATTCAAAATCCCCAAATACTGATAGCTCTTCAATCCCCATGTCTTTTGTATCCCTTAATCCCAAGAGAAGATCTTTATACTCTGCCAGATTATTGGTAGTTTCAAATTCTAGCTTGTATGACAAAGATATAGTCTCTTAAGTAGGTGAAACAAAGAGCACTCCAGCACCAAAACCTTCCCTAGAAGAGGCTCCATCAAAGAACATATTCAAAAAATAGGCGGTTGGAGGAAAATTTTCACAAAAGGTAACAGACTTTTTTTTGATTTCAAGAGAAGGTTCAGGAGAATCAATGAGTTGAAAGATGTTGGATCCCAAATCAGTATCAAGAGAAAAGAATAGGATGATTTGTGGGGTTTTATTCCTCACTAATAACGTAGGCCAACTAAGCTTCCCTCTAAAGTCTTCTATTCTCCACCCTAAACATGAGAATGGTAGCATAAGAGAGGTCCATATGCAAGGTTCCCCAAAGTCTTTTTATCCAAGATCTTGACAAGAGCATGCCAAACTTGGGTGGAACATCATCCACCATGATATCCATGACTACACTTTTCATGGGTAGCTGAAATAAAGTCATAACCAGATCTTTAATGACCCCAAGACACTTCACTTTCCTAGAGTCAAAATAATATAAGTAATGGTAGGTCTTTGTGATTTCTAATCCAAGTTCATCCATAACAGTTTTGGGCATGAGATTGTGGGATTCCCTTGAGTCCATCAAACAATTATGCAACACCTTATCATGTATGTTCAGGGATGTATAGAAGGGAGGGAATGAATCATCTCTATATTCTATCAAATTTCCTAAGATGACTGTTGGATTTTCATCTTGCAAAATTAATGAATCAGTGGCATTTGGAGAATATTAGGGTTGTAACATTTTGGAGAGATATTTTTTAAATTCTTCATTTTTTATTAATTCCAGAAAAGCTACAAGGATCTTGATTTTTTGGATCTCACTTTGAAGGATGAAGGAAGGTGAATATTTCTGTATCTCTTTGCCTTCTAGGGTAGGATTTTTGATCAAAAATTGGGGGCTTTGAGTATTTTTTTCTTTGCTTCCAACTATCACAGCCTTGGCAGAATTTTATTTTTGGGTAGGCTGTTCAAAAGCATTAGTCGTTTCCTCATTCTTTTTGCATCTCAGATTATATCTATTTGGACTTTATTTTTCTTTCTCTCCCTTACTTAATTCATTTATTTGAATATCCATCTAGGATTTCTCATATGCAGATTCAGTCAAGTGAGGGGATGGGGATGTATCACCTAAGGAATGAATCTCAGGGTCAAATTCTTCCTCCTCTCCTTCTTGATCAACAACACAGTTGTTCTGTAAAGGATTTTGTACTTTTTGATCATCCCTATCTCTATTTCTAGGATCTCTTGGAAGGATGTGAGGAGCATTATTGGGTCTCCTGAAGTTATCTCTGTTATCAGTATTTTGAGTATTTCTATATGTATGTTTACATTCAAGTTTTAGCTTCTCTATCTCAGTAGAAAGGGATTTTACTAATTTGGTAAGTTCATCAACTTGAGGATGGACCATAGGGGAATCAAAGGTTGAAGCTTCAGTTATGTTTTTTCTCATGTCTCTATCATATTTCCCCCTAAGTTTGTCATATGACACTATGTTAGATTCTACCTCCAAGGTTGCATCTTGCATATGATCCAATGAGGCTGATATTCTTTCTCTCAGTAGAAGGAAAAACTGAGCTTCGAAAGCACTGGCATAGGTGATTTTTGCAGAGGTTTTTGTAGGATTTATCTCAGCAGGGATCTTATTGTACATTTTTTTGAATCTTTTAGAGAAGTCAGAGATAGACTCTCCCTCTTTTCTCGTTAGGGATCCAAATTCTATGATATAATACAAAAAGTCATTTCTATCCCCCAGTGCCTCAAAAAGGAATTGTCTAATGCCTCAATCCCAATAATGGATCCAGGGGACAAACCTCTAAACCACTTCCTAGCCTCACCAAAAAGGATTTGGACAAAGACTCTCATACAAAAATCCTCATTTTCAATATTTTGATTGTTTGCATAACTGTAGAAGGCAACAAGGTGTTCTTCAGTAGTTATATCTTCTTGTCTTCTGAATTTGGGCATGTATTTTAAATAATCTCCAGTAGGGAGAGAATTCATTGCTTGAGGTAAGACAAGAGGGGCATATCTTATATCCACTATGGAATCCATCCCATTTCTAAGAGGGTTAATGCATGCCATTGGATTTTGGACTCTTGGTGAACATGGAGGAGAAGGAAATTTGACTGTGTGCAGCTTAGGAGAAAACAAATGTATGAAGGGGGAATTTCAGTTTTCATAGTAGAAGGATGATTATTGGAAGAAGATGGTATAGTTTGTAAAGGGGATTAGGTTTCCTCTTCTTTGGCTGTAGAAATTTTGACAGGAGGAGGAGTAGAAAAGCCTAAGGTAGGAAAATATTCAAGACTCTCAAGTCTGAACCACTTTACAATGTTAGGGAAAGCGAGGATTTCAAAATTTTCTTATTTCAAATAAGTTTCAAAAGAGGAGTATTCAATAAGAAAATTTTCAAAATCAAGATTCTTAGATACTTCAGCAGAAGGTAAAGGAAGTTTACTTGATCTAACAATTGGAGTATTAAGAGTAGAATTAGGCAACTGACCATAAGCACTTGTAGAAGCAGAATAAAATATTTCTTGAGAAGATTTTCCCTTCTTGATTATCTTTTCTGGGTTAGCCTCTGGTGGAACCAAAGGTAGTTGTGGATTTGACCTTGTGTGTTTTCCTTTAGGATCCAAAGTTGAAATAATGGAGTCATAAGGTGCAAGTTGCAATCTTCAATGTACTGATTTCTAATGCACCTTCAGAACTAGTAAGCTTTGTCATTCAATCCCAGGGAAATGTCTTCAATTCATTCCCTCGCAACGATGCTAAGAATGTTAGCACTAGAATTCACCCTCATATTGCATAGAAATTAAGCCCAATACCCATCAGGTTATGTGTAAATGTGAATGAGTTTTAAAGAGGTCAAATGGACAAGACTCAAGATATTAATGTTCTCACTCAAAAATATGGGCTAGCATGCATAGGAAATTGAGGTCTTGATTAACTTCAGATAATAAGTTTGAGTAAAGGTGAATAGAGGAAAGACTTTGGTGAGGAAAATGTAGAGGCCTGTTATGGACATCAGGTCTTTAAGAAGCCTAAGGAAGAAAAACTCAAACATAAGATCCTCTTGAATTCAAAGTTTAAGGAAACTAAAGAACATCATAATAATACTATAATCAAACATCCATCATAATATCACCACAACAATTCATGTGAATCATTCAAGAATGAATACTTCAGAATCAAATGCAAATAAGTTGGTATAAGAAAGTTCACTTAGATTAATCATGAAGTCTCAAATCAAGTACATAACCAGTTAACAAGTATCTTCATCAAAATATTACAATATAAGGGAGCCTAGATTAACCATTCGAACCCACTAAAGGATTTAGACTATATATTTATAACAAAAGGGAAGGCAACAAATGGAGGTGCGAGATGGCCTTCCTCCCATGAAAATATACAAGTATTTATTTCATCTAACAACTTAAACTAACAACTCTGCTATAAAAAGGGAAACTGCTAGCCACTAATCCAGCCAAATTTGAACTGACTTGATATTCTTTCATGCACATATCCCTACATGTCAAGTGTCCTTCCGAGGCTTGTAACTTTCATCATGATGCTAGCTGCTATCTTTTCCATTCTCCACATCATCAGTTATTAACAAAGATGAGAATTTGAGCCTCCTTGATTCCTGGTACTTATTGGTAGCATCATTTGGTAGCTCTCTAGGTAGCGAGCCTTTGTAGCACCTTTACCAAATTCCCCGTGATTTCATAGAACAACCTGAAAAATAGGCATGTCGAATGGGTAGCGCCAAGCCTGTGTGACTTTGTGCATAATTCGGCCTCTGTCAAAATTTTGGTAGCGCCTTCTTGTGTTCCTTTGTCAAACTTTCGGTAGTGTCTTCCTCTGTGCCTCTATCAAAATTTTAGTAGTGTCCGCTTGTGTAATTCACTCTCTGTTAAAAAATCGGTACCACCCACCCATGAATTTTGCATGCAATTTATTATCCCCATCATAATTTGTAGCACCATCACTTCAACCTTGACAGATTTGGTAGCACCCCGAGGTAGTTAGAAGCGTCATTGCTTCACTAGTATTAGGTGATTAGGCAGTGTTATAGGTAGCAGACTGATAGAACATGAAAATTATACAATTCCTTAGTGCCATAGCACTACATAATGTTTATGCTACTACTATTGAACAACTTAACCCTTTGCAGAAACACCAAACTATGAGAAGTATGCATTAGAATGCTATATAGCCTATATAGGTGGCAGAGGTAGTATTTACTCAATTACTTATCCTTGCAAAAAGGGGTCATCCTAAAAAATGGAGCTCACCTTTCACCAATTACTTCATCAACCTGAAACTCCTTCTTGTGGAAGAAGACTTCCCTTTGGCACCACAACATGCTTCCCTTTAGCAGTAATAGGCTTCTTCACTGGATCTATGCTTTCCTTAGATACTAGCTTCTCCTTTTCAAAAGAAACTTCAACTAACACATTCAAGTTTCTTTGAGCTATCTCAATGTAAGGAAAATTTCCTTTCCACCTCAGGGTGACCTCTTTGCATATTTTGGCAAAGTGATGCAACCCACCCTTTGAAAAATTTCTCTAGACATGGGATCTACCTTGAATAAATGCATGTCTGCAGGGTTAGTTCTCACCACAATACCTCCCTTGTGTGAATTTTCTTTTGAGCAGTCTCCCTAGTTTAAGATGAAAGGTTTAAAATCTATGGTGAAGTGATGGCCAGGAAACAAAGAGTCAAACTTCAATAAGAGATAGTGAATAGTGGATCCCCCTTTCTAGGAATCTCCCCTCACTCAATTGGTTGCTATCTTAGGAAAAAATGGTTGTGACTTTTCCTCCCTTTTCTGTTCATAAATATTAAAAGTTGAGGGGCAATAAGGTGAAGAACGAGATCACTGCAATTTTCTTTGAAAATTGGGTCGAAACAGTCCAATTCAAAAGGTGGAGGAGGCAGGGGAAAAAAGGTAGTGTCATTTTAGTTTCTTGGTAGAAAACTGCACATATAGGAGATAAATATTGTTTGGGAACTCAGAAATCAGGAGCATGGAGAGTAAATGTCTTAAGAATAATAACCAAGTGATGGTGACTATATGTTTGAGTGGAAGAAACTGATAGGAAAGTGTGAGGGAAAATATCTCCTCCAATTATGCAGGCACGATCGCTACCACAACTCAGGGCAATAATTTCTCCTTGAAATTGATATGTAGAGGGGGGAAACCATGGAATACCTGGAGAATGATGAAAAATTAGAGTTTCAGTGAAATTGTAGGAGAGTATCATGAGAAACTCAGCCTTTGAATCCACCTCAACTAGTAGTTTTTGTAGTGGAGAGTTTTGAACTTTCAAAATTCAAAAACCATTAGAAATGTCATAAAGATAGAAACCTAGAAGACATATTTTGATTAACCACGGCTCTAAAAACAAGGAAGAGATGACATCAGTGCAATAATCACAAATAATGTTAAGAGATGAACGACAAGGAGTGCGCTATGAAAAATTCTAGTGAGTTGACAATGCTCCCTTTCAAAAAAATATTTGACCGGTAAGCATAGGACAAAGGCACAACATGGCACGACTACAGAGTCATGAGTGATGATGGTGACATTTCAAGTCAATATGGTCGTGGAATGATTCGAAATTAGTGTCAAATCATGAAGGGGATCAAAACACAAGTCATGAAAATGAACCTAGGCCAAAAGTTTATGTGAGGATCAAAATTTGAGTCATGACTTTAAACCTTTATTTATCAAAGTCACCTAAGTAAAACACACTTTTAAGAAACAAACCAAAATCCAAAAATCTAAAGAATTATAAAAATAAAACTAAGGGATAAATACCCAAGGCAACTTAGTTTGATAACAATTTCTCTTCTTTGTATTGTATGTATTGTTATATCTTTGGACATTTCTACAATTGTATTTTCCATAAGTTTGCAGTGGACAACCTTATGTCCAAAATTATTGCAAGAGTAACAATATCCAATAAATATATATTTAGGGGGTTTCCTTTTGATGATTGTATTTTTAGTGTCATCGTTTACTCTAGTAGGGAGTATTGATTTCTATTTATGTGTAACCGTTTTTTATGGTATCATATTTTCCTTATTATATTCTTTTCTTAACGAGTTTTTCAGAGCATATGCGTAACTGATTGGTTTCTTGACAGATCCTTGTGATGTAGAAGTTAAGTCTTGGGTGTATCCTAAACCATTCTTGTTGTTTGGTGACCATTGACTATTGAGAATTTCATCCAAGATCTTTGAACTATTTCCAAATTGTGATCCCTTCTTTTGTTTCTCAATTTCACTTTTTAGCAGCTTAATCTCAGCGTCTAGTTTGTCACATTTTTTTTTTTATCATTAAGTTGTTGTAAAATGACTTATTCAATTTTATTAGCTTCCAAGAGCTGGGACTTCAAATCACTAATGATTTTTTTTTACTCTTTGATGGTTTTGGAAACTTCCCTCTCTCTTAATTTAGTAGCTTATTTAATCTCTAGAAGCTCTTCCCTTAGTACCCTATTTTATTTTTGTTTTTTTCTTAGATATTCACTTACACTAAGGATTTATTCCTCGAAGTTCACTTCTTATTCATCTTATGAATGTTTGCCATATTGATTTTTTATTCCCATAAATAGAATCTCTGGTTCATCTTCTTCTTTTTCTTCTAATGAGTTATTGTCTTCTTGGGTAAAGAATGTTTTATTTTTCTTGTAGAACTTCTTTTTATTGTTAGTTTGTCTTTTCTTTTGATTTTTTAATGTTATTTCATCATCACTTTCCTTCTGCTTAGGATAGGGACATTTATTTTCAAAGTGTCCAATTTTTCCATGGTTGAAACATATTGGAGGAATCTTTCCTTTGTATTTAACTATCCCTTTCTTGAGTTTCTTTATGAAGTTAGTAGTTTCCTCAACAGATATATCTGATAACTCATCATTGGTCTTTTGGTCCTGCCTCATCTTTGTTTTAGATGCTTTAAAGGTTGTTTGTCTTTTTGATGATTTATCATTCCCTGTTCTCATTTCATATGTTGTAAAAATTCCACGAAGTTGATCGACTGTGAGTGTGTCAAGATCAGGTCTATCTTCAATTGTAGAAATATTGGTATCATATATCATAGGTAATGACCTTAGTATCATTTTCACAATAGGTTTTTCTATAATTTCTTCTTGTGATGCTCCGATTGAATTAACCACTTCATCTACTCTATGAAAGTATTCAACAATGTTCTCTTCTTCTTTAATTTTCATATTTTCAAACTGAGTTTTATAGGTTTGTAGTTTGGCTTCCGTGACTTTTCTATCTTTTTTCATACAAAACCTCTAATTTGTCCTAGATTTCTCTGTCCTAAATTTTCTATCTCCTTCATACACATCCTCTAATTTGTCCCAAATTTCTTTGGCTGACTTACAATGCATAACCTTCACACATATATAATTTTTTGACCCTCCTAGAAATGCATTAACTGCTCTTGGGTTTTCACTGCAGATTTTATTTCCTGCAACATATTTGGGTGGAGTAGTTGTTTTAGTGTAACCATATACAACAGATTTCCAGATATCAACACCCAGGGGAAACATAATTTTTTTCATTCTCATTTTCCATAGAGCATAGCCACCTCCATTGAAAAATGGTGCTTTGTTGTTAGACATTCCCTCTTACTGATCCATCTTCAGGATCTACCCTCCAGTTGTTAGAATGTTCTTAAGGAACCTCACTTTGATACCAAATGTTGGAATACCGAAAGGGGGGGTGAATCAATATTACCCTTTTGTTTTTAAAACTTAGCAAGTACCTTTATATTTTGTTAATTACCACAATATATCAAAAATGTAGTTGCTTGTAAAATCAATTATATAAATATAATCAATAGGAATTACAAGGATTTTATGAAGAGTAGTGAAGGAAACCAATCCTTTTTAGAGCACCAACTCTAGGAGACACAAATCCCCTTCCTCAAGGATAAAACCCTAGGAAGGACCAACTCCCTTGTTTTTTTTGAGGGGGAACCAACCCTAGGAAGCACCAACTCCCGGTCACCAACCCCATGAAGCACCAAATTCCTATAATTTACTTAGTAAAGGATATAAATCCTTTTTTGCTGCTCCCTTCAACCCTCACTTCATAAGAATCACAAGTTCTTCTTCTTGGACTCTGATTTTGTTTTGATATTCTGATCTGGATTACAGAGACACTTTTTTCTCACCATTGTTTCTCATTTATATATTTTTCCAACTGGTGTGAGTTGTGAAGCATTGTGTTAGTTTGGACCATTTCACCTCTTTATTTTTAAATTAACAATAATATATATTATTATTCAAACATTATTTTGAAGGATTTTAATTTAGTGAGTATGATTTTCATAAATCGATCACAAGTATGGGTCGATTTATTTTATCTTGATTCCATGTCTCTCCAAATCTTGTAGAAATCAAATCCTATAGAGGCGCTTCCTTCAAACCATTTACATGTGACCATATGTGAAAAACCAAGATCTTATTAATTAAGTGATTTACCCAGAGCCTCATGGATTATGTGTTTGTAACGCATGACCAAGAGTTGGAACGTAGTCCTCTTGTACTTAGACCTTCAGACAGTTTCTCTCTCACCCAATTTTTGGAGTTTCAACTCCCAAAAGTAGTTACCTCTCACAAGGATTGATCTAATGGTTAGCATGATTCTTGGAACCAAATAAACAGTTTGGATTTGATCCTTACACTATCCTTTTATTGCTTAATCCAATGGCTATGACTTGATCAAATATTGAGATGGAAGGCCATTATTTACTTCGAGACTTTGGGACTCTGGGGATTTTAGCCTTTGCAATCTTTCAACCTTCTGAAGTACATTTCGCTGAAGTATATAGGACAATCGATATGTGTTCTTCCATATATTGACGATCCTAGATTTTCTAAAGGTTTCAAATAAATTGACGGCCATGACTTGATATGTGTTCTTCTGTCGAGCCTACACTTCCTTTATCCTTTGTCTTATTGTTTGCATTTGATCTTCCATTTCTTGGATCGCTTCTGGTCCCACCAGGACCCTATCCTCAAGATGATCCCAACTCAAAGGCATCTGACCCGGTCGCCCGTAAATAAACTTGAAAGGCGCCATTTAATGGTGGTTTGATAAGTGTTGTTATACGCAAATTCTACCAGTGGAAAGAATTTGTCCCAGTGCTTCTTTTGGTCCATAATGCACATGCACAACATATCCTCCAAGAATTGGTTTGTTCAATCAGTTTTCCCGTCTATCTCCATGTGATACGCAGTACTAAAGTTAATTTGGGTTCCCAAGGCCTCTTGGAAACTAGTCCCAAAATCGTCCAGTAAACACCGATCCTCAATGCATATGATGTATTAGGCACTTGACATAGCTATATTTCTAATCAGCGATATTTTGAGGCTACATGGCGTGCCTAAGAGGATTATATCGCTGATTAGAAATATAGCTATGTCAAGTGCTTGATACATCATATGCATAGGAATAAAATGAGCACTCTTCATTAGAGTGTCGACTATCAAAAAAATTGAGTCGTGTCTCCTTGTCATCTATGGAAATCCATTGAAATCACCTCCCATTTTGATTCTAGAATAGCATGTGGTTGTAGTAATCCTTCCAAATTTCTATTTTTCGCCTTCACCTGTTGACATTCTAGACATCTAGCCACGTAGTTGACTATGTCTTCCTTCATTCATTTCCAATAGGATTAAGGGTTTAAGGTCCTCCCTCATCCCCGTGACTCTAGGATGAGCCATGTACGCTGCTCTATGAGCCTCATTTAGGACCAAACACCTCAACTCGTCATTTGGAGGTAGGTAAATTCGACTTTTAAATCTCAATAATCCATTGTTGTCCATAGTAAACCCTTCAAATTTTGGCAGCATGATTGTGTTTTGTTTGATAAAATCCTTGACCTCTTTGAAACATTTCTCATGGATTTTTCTGAAGAGGGATAACCAAAAAGATGTGTGGTATCCGACTCAACGTTGTTGGAGCATAACCCTAACTTAAATTAGTTTATACCTAGCTTAGACTCCTAGAACTTGGTTAATACATTCATTTACACTTTATTCCACCTAATTTGGCCACATAGAGAAGAAGGGCACCTCATCCCTAGATTTTAGGGAAAACTGCTATTTTTGGATCAAGACTCAACTCCCGGTTCTTGATTTTCTTGATTTATTCATGATTTTATTGATTTATTCATGATTTATTCCAACTCCCCCATGCAAAAAATCATCTATTATTGGGGAATGTGCACCTCCTCTTGAGTGAGAGATTTATTCCTTAATTAATGATTTTTTCCATTACTATTATTAGTAACTACTATTTCGGGTCAATTAAGTGAGTTGGAACTGCTTCTCTTGTCAGTTAAGTGAGATTAAGTGAGATAATGCACATCAATTAAATATTGTGGACATTAATGAGTGTGTGACATGTATCTTTAGTGTTCTAGGTCGAACTATGTGGTCTCCCTTAGCTTATGACACCTATTTTAACTATTTCTAGCTTTTTTTGACTAGAATTTCTATGTTGGAAATTCTATATATTCACCTCCTCTCTTCTTTTTGAGGATGGGTGCTCATGTATATTCATTTTTTATTAATATAATTCTCTGATTTATGGAGAAAAAACTTTCTCTCATCTCTTGAATCAAATTGCATGTGTTCAATTTAACTAGAATTCTAGATCTATTGGGGTTTCTACAGGAATTCTACAAATGCATCCACCACTATGTTCATTGTTCCATTTATGTAAGTAATCTCAAAATCATAGTCGCTAAGAAATTTTGACCAACATTATTGTCGCACGTTCAAGTCGCGTTGCATAAATATGTGTTGTAGTTCATAGTGGTCCATTTTTAGATCGAATTTCCGTCCAATAAGGTAGTGTATCAAAACTATCAAGGCATAAAAAATGGCTCACAACCCCAAATCATGTGCTGCATAGTTCTCCTCATGTTGTATCAACTTTCTCCAGATGTAAGCGATCAATCGACCATCTTGCATCAAGACTCTCCCTAAGCATTTTTTGGATGCATCAATGCATACCAAGAAGTCCATGTCCATGTCAAGAAACTTTAGTATCAATGTTGTTGTCAACAACTCCTTGAGCCTCCAAAATGATTATGTGCATTTCTCGGTCCAAACAAATTATTCTTCTACAATTTTGTAATCTGATTTGATATCTTCGAAAAAACCTCGATGAACCATCGATAGTATCCCACTAAACCCATGAATCCACGCACTTCAGGGACATTCATCGGGGTAGGCCATTCCATAATAGCCTTGACCTTTGTTGGATCCATAGTGATACCTTCATCGGAGATGACATGCCCTAAGTAGTGAATCTTTGATTGATAAAATGAGCATTTGGACAATTTCCCATACAATTTGTTCTCTTGAAGACACTGTAGAACCAACCGCAAGTGCTCGTCATACTCCATCATCCGAGAGTAAAAAAATATCGTCAATGAATACTTGGACAAACTTGTACAAGTACTCATGGAACGCCCCATTCATTAAACTCATAAATACCCCTGGGGCATTCATTAGTCCAAACGGTAAAACAGTAAAATTGTAATGTCCAAAACTCATCTTAAAGGCAGTCTTAGGGTTTTCATCCTCCTTGATCCATAATTGGTGATACCTTGATCTCAAGTCTATCTTTGAAAACAACAACATACCCTTCAACTGATGAAACATATCATCAATCCTTGGCAACATATATTGATTCTTGATCGTTGCCTTGTTCAATTGATAGTAGTTAATGCATATTCTCCACGACCCATCCTTATTTCGTATAAAATTAATAGGTGCAACCCATGGTGACACACTGGGATGTATAAGTCCCAGGTCCAACAACTCCTTCAGTTTCATTTTCAACTTCTGTAGCTCTAGGGTCGATATCCGATAAGGCATTCTTGCTATCGTTTCAGTCCTCGTTTTTAGGTCTATTGTAAATTCCAATTTCCTCTCCATAGGCATCCCAGGTAACTCCTCAGGGAAACATCCCCCCACTTTCTTACCATTGGAAGGTGTTCTATACCTTCTGCTACTCCCTTCTTCTATAACACAGGGATCAAATAAAGCTTACATACCTTGCGCATGCTCTTCCGTAACTACAACGAAGAGATGGACTTAGGGAAACTCCCTAGTTATAACCTACAATCATGTGTCTTTGTCCCTCATCCTCAACCAAGCTCAACCATTTCATATTACAGTTGAGTATCACCTCATGCAATTCCAACGAGTCCATACCGATCATGACATCATAAGATTCTAATATCGTGACGTACAGGTTGGCCCTAGTGGAAAAATATCTGAGGTTAAGGATAAAACCTGTAACCTTCCCACCAAACTTCTATTTGGCTCCTGAAGTCATTTCTACAAAGCTAAACTCATCCTATTCTACCGCCTTTACCTTAATTCTCTTTAGAATTTACCCAAAAATGAAACTCTCTGTAGCACTGGGATATATCAAAATACTAAGGGTCTGGTTAGCGATGGTACCTGACATATCAAGCACAATCGACCAGTGCTCTGCCTAGAAATTATTCACCGCTGCATGAATCTGATGGGCCTTTCCCAAATCTCCCACAGTAGTGGGTCTAACTGATCCAGATGCTCCGGTCCTCTCCTGTAATCGTTCCTCGAACAATTCCCATTAAATGTATTCGATTTCCATGTTCAATTGTGGAAGAAGTGTCTTCCACCATAGAAGGGTGCTCCCCTTTGGTTGAAATACTGCCCTATGGACCTTCATGCTGGAGTTCGTAATCACGAAGCGTGAATCACATCACCTTTCTCTACAACCATGCCTCAATGACGGAGTCATCTGCGACACTGGTGGACTCGCGAAATTATCCCTATTGAGTTCTAAGTGAAAGATAACAGTAATGGATGGGGTACATTGTGGACCTTCAGGGGTACAGGTGCCCTAGCCTCATCTCAATATAGTTGGTGAATCAAGGCCTTTGACATTCCTTTGAAGGACCTTGTCACACCATCATCATCCCTTACAACAATCGAATTTAGCCCAAGGACTTGTTCCTCTCCTTGGGGTTAGACTCAGAGGGCACATGCACTTCTGGAGGCAGTGCACCTCCTTCCATGACACCACATTGTGAGCCTATGAGGCATCCTCTAATCCAGATCATCACATGGACATTTGAAAGTTTTTAGTAGTGCTAGTTTATTACTCAAGGTTTTACTGTGGCAGAAAGAATGGAGATCCATAGTCATAGGGTTGAACCCATTGTGATACCATATGTAACGATCCCCATCGTTACATCTACATGTGACGCAAAGCACGCGTAATTTTTTTTTCTAAAGCAGGAAGGAAAACAATGACAACAATTAATCAACATGACATGATGTCAAATGCAACTTACGCATTCAGGAAACAAACAACAAGACCCATCATACTAGCACATCAAGCAAATGGATGAAACATGCAATAATCAATAGATAGATAAAAGTAGTTATCTATCGACACAAGCAATACAATGCCTACAAGCTAAAGGACAACATCAACAACCCGACACACCGGCTTCGAGGACCCGTAACTAGAACCTCTACGATGTGTAAAACCAATCACATTAAGGCATTATAAAACCAAGTGCCAACATCAATCACAACGAACAATATGCCCACATTGGAAAGCACCAGACATGGGTCAGGTTATTACTTGCCTCAATCGTTCACGACACACAATGATCCCCTCATGAGGAATCATGACATCATCAAGGCATGACAATAACCATGAAGAAACATCACATAAATAGGATCTTAAACCAAGAAAACTCCCTCACGCTACGAGGCCAATTTCACTGTAAAAAATACTTGATGACTATTCCCAAGCACCCAGCTAGCATGTCAGTCAAGATGCAAGGTGACATCATTCAAGTTTAAAGCACCCACTAACCGAAGTATTTATGGTTTTTCAGCAAGGCAATCATATGAAATGTAATGACTATGACCAACCACCATTTACAATTCAAATTAAGGAACAAGGCACATAGTAACCAATTAACGGTTAAACTATTAATCAATATGGCTAATAAAATTATTAATCCTCAACCAATAATATTGCACAAGCCATTAACCATTATAATAATATAGGACTTATATAAATATTTGGAAATGGACTTATATAAATATAGGTTATTTCTTAAACGTTTTTTGGCACAATATGTCTGGTAATAGTATGTTTATACTTATTGAATGTTGCATAAATATTTGGTTGTGCAATGTAATAGGCAATAGTTATATACATGCATATAAATTGTTGTGTAAATATTTTATGGCACAGTGGTATTTTGAATTTAGACACATATATGTAGGTTGTTTTATAAACACTTTGGTATATATATGTATAGTCTGCTAAGGACAGGTGTATAGCCCACACGGTTAGGATAAAAGAAAACACTTATAGGATTACTAGGAATGAAGGTTTCGAGGAGGAGATAAAGTCTTATAATTTCACTTATAAAATATCTTTGATAAGTATTAATGTGGAACAAGAAGTGCTTAAGCTCCTTGTAACATGATTTGAGTTAAATATGCCTTTAATTTGAGAATCTATGGCCACAAATCAACTTTTATGGTAATTAGAGGTACATTACATATGGTATCAGAGGAAAGGTTGCAACACTTGGACCTTGAATAGGGCCACCTGATTGCTTAGCACATAATTATTTTTATGTAAAACTAATAAAACCTTTATTATTGCAAACAAAAAACCCTTTTCTGTTTTGTGTTGATCATGGTAGCCTAGGATGACGCAGAAATCAGACCTGATTGGAATCTTAAGCAAGGACTTCCTAAAAATCAGAGACATAATAGTGAAGAAATATCCCCTACTGAAGTTATGGAAATGATGAGGAATATCATTGTTGAGCTGCAAGTTTTCAAAGCCGACAATGAAAAACTGAAGAAGGCACAACTGGAACAACAGGAGATAAATGAAGTCCTATTGTGCAATATAGTGACGAAGAAAATCCCAAAGGATGATAACAATGAAGAAGAGGTCAACAAAAGGGGCTCTAATAATTCTATGCCTAAAGAAGAAAAATGAGACAGTTCGTCTGAAGGTACACCTTCAACTGAGGGCAAAACAAAAATGGATAGAAAAAGAAAACAAGTGGAGCACCTTGAAGGAGAATTTAAGAAAATTAAACCAACTACCTTTGATGGAGAATCCAGAACAGGGGAGGAAGCTAAGGCATGGTTATTAGACATCAAAAAATATTTCCAGATATACAACTATTCCAACAACATGAAGGTCAGAATGGCCATTTACAATCTGAAAGGAAAAGCCATCATTTGGTGGCAACCTCTGAAATTGGCCAAAGGCCTAAAGGAGAAACAGATGGAATGGTCTGACTTTAAGAAATATTTTAAGAAATAGTACCTATCTGAGAGCTACTATGAAAGTAAAACCAAATAATTTTATGATTTATGACTTGGTCAAATGACAATGGAGGATCTTATAAACAAGTTCCCAGAATTACTAAGGTTTGTACCTTATATCCAGGAGACAAGGTAAAAATACACTAAGTCTTGTGCCTTATATCACATCATTACAAAAAAAAGGGACAAAGCTTCATTGGTCACAGAAGTGTCAAGATAGTTTTAACAAGCTGAAGGAATTATTGGCAACTACACCCATCTTGAAGGTAGCAGACCCAAATAAAGACTTTAACGTCTGTGTTGATGCGAGTAAAGAAGGACAAGGTGGTGTCCTAACTCAGGAAGGATACATGATTTGTTATGAGTCCTGGAAATTAAAATAACATGAGCGAAAGTATGCCACTCATGACTTAAAATTGGCAGTAGTAATACACGCCTTAAAAATGTGGCGACACTACATAATAGGTAGAAAATTTCTATTACTGACAGATAATAGTGATGTGAAATATTTGTTTATTCAGCCAGATCTTAATGCAATGCAAGCAAGATGGATAGCCTTCTTGAGAGAATTAGACTTTGAGGTAAGACATGTCAAGGGTAAGGAAAATAAAGTAGCAGATGCCCTAAGTAGAAGAGCCCATGGGTTATTTGAAATAAATGTCAGTAGAGTAGAAAGTGATCTGGAACAGAGAGTAAGGACATCATGTATTAATGACGAAAATTACACTAAAATAATGGCAGAATTACAAAACAATACCGCAAACTCAGATAAAACAAATATGTGTTTCGAAAAGAATGGACTATTATGATTCAAAAACAAACTTTACATACTAGATTCAGTAGAGTTAAAGATAATAGTCTTGGATCAAGTGCATAAGAAACCATATTCTGGCCATCCAGGATACTAGAAAATGATAGCAACAGTTAGAAAACTATTTTACTGGCTTAATATGAAAGGCGAAACAACAGAATATTTGGCTAGGTGCCAAGATTGTCAACAGGTTAAGGCCAAACACCAGCATCCAACCGACCTACTATAGCCATTGCTAGTACCATAATGGAAATTGGAGACCATATAGCTAGACTTTATTACAGGTTTGCCAAAAACTCAGAAACAAAATGACTCTATTATGGTTGTAATTGATAAACTCAGTAAGTCTGCACACTTTGTTCCAATAATGTCTACTTTTAAAGCTATAATATCACTGAAATATTTATGAAAGAAATTTTTAGACTGCATGGTATTCCTAAAATGGTGATTTCAGATAGAGACGTAAAATTTACATCTGCTTTTTGGAAAGAATTATTTGCAGGGATAAACACTAATTTGAATTTCAGTACTAGTTACCATCCACAAACAAATGGAAAAATTGAAAGAACGAACCTAATCATAGAGGATATGCTCCTCATGTATGTAAGAACAAAACCACTCAAGTGGGAGGACTACCTACACCTGGTCGAATTTGCATATAACAATGGGTATCAAACTTTGGCTAAGCTAAGCCCCTTCGAGATATTATATGGAAGAAACTGTACGACTCCAATTAGCTGGGACAACCCAGGTAATAGACTTATGGTTGAACCAAAGATGCTGCAAGAAATGGAAGGTATGGTAAGAAAAGTACAACAGAACTTGAAAGAGGCACGGGATAGACATAAAATATATGCAGACAAGAAAAGAAGAAATTTGGAATTTCAAGTGGGAGATCATGTGTACTTAAAAGTTAAAGCCCGAAAGATTTCACTCAAACTCGGGAACTGTGACAAGATGGCACCTAGGTTTTGTGGACCCTTCGAGATACTAGCTTGAATTGGACACGTAGCATACCAACTTGCACTTCCAGCTAATCTAAAAATTCATAACATATTTCATGTGTCTTTGCTGAAAAATTATGTTGATGATCCTACTCATATGATCGATTGGAACTTGGTGCGGGTGGAACTAGAAGGTGAGTTCTAGGAAGAACCCCTACACATTCTAAACCGGAGAGAAATAACACTGCAAAATAGAGTCGTCTCTCAGGTAAAGGTGCAATGGAAGCACTTTAGTCCTAAGGAGGCCACTTGGGAGTTAGAGGGATATTTACGAAAATCGCATCCAATCTGGTTCCAAGAAAGGAACGAACACTAAGGACAGTTTTTTATTGAAGGGGGAAAGGATGTGACATCCCCAAAAACAAAGTATTTTTGAAATTCAAAAATTGTTAGAGAATTATTTCTTGTTTTTGGTAAATTCGAATTTGGAAAACTTTTACTATTTATGGCAATTCTGAATTTCGAATTTGATAAATTGTAATTAATTATTATGACCGTTGGGCAGAGCCCTGATTTGACCCAACTAACTATTTGACTATGACACTTGTATGTAAACATAATATTGTTTTATTTATTGCAAGAGGACACATGGAACAACCATGTTAAATTTATCTAACCATGACTCCATGAGTGGGGAACATGTTGGAACTACCTCTGGGTTGATTGTTACAAGTGGAAAATCAGGGATTTAGAAATCTGCAAAAATTCCCAAGGGAGGGAAAAATACCTAGGCAAAAAGGATTGTTTTTTTTATATATAGCATATGTGAGGAGGTAGGATGCTACCTAGTATGATGGGGAAATAAATTATTGTATACTTGTTGTTATGAACACTGAATATTGAGTGTGAGGCAAGGAGAGGAATATAGATAGCAGAAACATTGTTGAAGAGGAGATTTCAAGTTCTCCCTCATGGACTCATGGTCAGCCTAGGGTGTGAATCAGAGAAGTAATTTGGCTATCCTATTCTATGGTTGGGAGGAACGTGGCTATTACCTTTGTTTTCCCACGAACTGGTTCATATATGTTAATCTTCTCCTTTTTGTTCTAAATGATTTTTTTTATCTGATATAATGGATCTGTTTGTACTAAGTTCAAATAGCTTCCATAGATGACATATGTGTGTTGTATGAAGTTTTAGAATCAAGGACTAAATTCTAGGGATGGCTCATCCTGAATTAAAATTCTAAGAAGAGTTCTCTATGTACAAGTGAACTTGAAAGAATAGATTTATCTATAAGAGGATGTTTTTTTTGTAATCAAAATATTAGATAGATCTATTTATGAGTATTTGGGTTGAGAAAATCTGTACACACACACACACACACACACACACACACACATATATATAGTGCACATAGATACAATTGTGATTAATACTATGTATAGATTTATTAAAGGGAGATTTAATGATGGCAATAAAAACCTCACTTATATAGGGATTTTATGTCATAGTATTTCAACACACAAATTCTACCAATAAGAAATCAACTACCTCTCGTAAAGAAATAACTGAATCGAAGAGTCTGGAACTCCTTATATCTTACTACAGTGATATAATTAAGTCATTGTTATGTTATAATATAATGCAGAAGTAGAATTCAAAGATAATTATTAAAGAGTATAAATCTCATGCTGGTAGAACTTTCTAATTCTTATTTTTTCCATTCGTACAAAATAAAAGGACTCAACTGAAGAAGTACAC
The DNA here is from genome assembly GCA_009831015.1 of Picea engelmannii. NCBI lineage: Eukaryota > Viridiplantae > Streptophyta > Pinopsida > Pinales > Pinaceae > Picea > Picea engelmannii. The sequence continues at coordinate 251,877 of ML778034.1, forward strand.
ACTGTATAAAGTAATTGATAAATTTATTAACTCTGAGTATACATGCGAAACTGTCCACTCGGTATTCACGGCAGTGGATGGTATAGAATAAGCAATTACAACAATGCAGTTATGTACATACAACATGCGATTTCAAACTCCTACCAACCCTTTTATCCTAAACAACGAATAATGTATAGGTATATAAATATTGTTCTGGAAGTAAAACACAAAATCATAACCTTACTCATACCATTAAATCTACTCATGTTGGATCCAATCTAAGTATTTCAATTGCATATTAAAACACATCAACAATAAACATAAGGAATGTCGAAAGGAGATAAATGATATAGTATTATAGATCTATCATAAGTCTATCCAACATTCAACATTTCAAATAGAGCCTGTCATCGAAACGATAACCCTAGTAATTAAATTTTAGGGCAGAATGAGACCCGAGCAGTAATCAATTAACAATTATTTAATTACTCTAATGAACAGGACAACCCCATAGAAAAATCATTGCAAAAGTCATAATATAACATCCGGGCCCAAACCCCAAGTTACTTTTGGGAATTCTTCCCCTTTTTCCAAACCCGATAGGAATCTGTGGAAATTGATTTTGAATGACCTCTTTTAAATTTGTCAACCATAACTATTCAAAATCTAGAAGGGTACATAAGGGAACTCAAATACCTTTTGCGCCGAGTACAGGGATGAACATCTGATATCATTGGGTAGACAAAAAAATCTAGAAGATTCACCATACAAAAATTAGAAAATCATATTTAAGGAAACTTGAAGAAGCAGAAACAAAATGATAATTGTTTAGTTAACACATGATGCCAAGACATTGCTTAACTTCCGAAACTGGCTTACATGATGTTTCCTTGTTGTTTTCTGGCTGGAAAATATCTCATGGTAGAGGTTGGATGGGGAAACATCTCACTGATGGGTACCCTCGCATCAAACAGGGCCCATCATTAGTGTTGCATATCAATTCAAGAGAAAAATGATTTAAAGAAATACAAGGAAAACTTTACATAGTAGTCATAATTAATGACTGGAGAGAGAAACTGTACTAAGTCCCTTCATACAAGGACAGTGCATATTAATTTGAGTGTTATAAACCTTAATAATTTCTTTTGTAACAGAAGCATATCTAACTATTGAGCTTAGACTAGCTTTTAAAAATGGACAAACATGTTGTGCATAGACATCATAATCTTATTTCTTTCCACATGGGACAAAAGATACTTGATAGTTGAGTTATAGACCCACCAGTAACAATTTACAGAGGATATATTATTAATTCAACGATTGATAGAGAAAACCTTGGCCACTGGTTTCAAGTCACAGGGATAATGAAGATGACAAATAGCATTTGAGAAATGTCAAGGGGATTTGGTGCTATTGAAGAGTTATCTTAGCATGCCAGAATCATAGAGGTCTTTAGTTCAACACTGTACAACTGGTCGAGACCATGACAAAGATGAAGGGAATTATACAATGCCTTGTACATTTCACGAAGGGATTCTTTCATGCGACTCTACCCTCCCTCGGATAAATGATATATCATTTACTAAAACCTATTGAGGGGTGGCGTATACTTTAAGACAACAAAGAATGCAGTGACTGTAACTAAAAGAAAGGTAAAATAGAGACATTAATAAATGCATAACCTTTCCATTATTCAAGCTTTATATTGTTAAGAAAAACTCCATGTTGAATGACTCAGAAACCAGAATGATTTTTATAATACAGAGGGTTCCTAAAAGAAACTAACTAGATTATCTTACCTTATTATGCGGAGTCCCAATGGTAGAGGTCTACCCAATACGTTTGATTCCAAAATGAGTCCACGACTCAAGCATTAAGAAGTTACAGAGAAGATTTGATAAGTCCACCTTATTTGTATGGAGCACACAGAGCCTATATCGAAAGAAGACTGTAATGCCCCATATTTTGACCTTAGGTAGTTAGAACATTGTTGTTTACTAATCTTAATAATTCAAAATTTAGCATTTGTTTGGAGTCAGTTAGACTTTGTTAGACATTGATATGTGTACCTCTAGACCTATTTGTATGTTACATGATATATGCTCATGACAAAGATAGTTATTTGATTATTTGAACATGAAAATTAAAATGGGTAAGTTCGGTACATGTATACCAATTCAAGTTATGTTGTGAATGTATAATAGATGCAATGGATGATGTAAATAGGAATACATTTCTTAATTGAGCGTCGATGCAAATATGGATTCTTATATAAATTTGTGATGTATGTGCATCAATATGTGTTATTGGTGAACTAACCTATAGGATGATGAGCTATGTGATAGCCAAATGACTATATTATTGATGTAACTGGGATGTCGTAGACATCATGAAGATATTGTATGCTATAAGTTGTACTTACTCTTTAATTTATGATTTGAAATATTACTATGATCTATAGTAAGTGTGGTTTTGACAGGATGCCCAACTTACCCAGAGTGGATGTTTGATGACGTGACTCTAAGAACAGTAGTTGCACATTATGGCTCGATATAGGGTGTTGACCCTAGTTCTATGAGGAGAGGTGGAGGTATTTCCCACCGTTTATCCTCCGAAATCTAGAGTTGTGGGAGGGCTGTGTGAAGTCACGCTCCCCTAGACATGTGATGACGACTACTAGTTTCCTGTTGGGGAAGCTTGGTCAAGATGTATGACACTTCCTCTTATGGGTTCTATCTGGAGTTAGGTCAATATAGTTGACGCTCCAACTTAGTCCAACAGAGGAAAGGATAGGATGGAAGATGGAAGTAGGTTAGGGAGGAAGGATGCTTCGATGTTAGTTGAGAATACTGATTGGGGATTAGAGATGCCACTATTGTTTACTCACTTGGTTCCTACCATGTTTAAAACCCTCTTTGATTTCTTATTGATATTTTAAGTGTGACAATGAGTTATTGATGAATTGGTGTAATTTAGTTCGTTAAAATTATTAAATGATGCATTACTTGATCTATTGTCCTACATGTCTTGGTGATCATATAGGAACTATGCACTAGAGGCAATGATT
>ML778034.1:254975-285856 GCA_009831015.1 Picea engelmannii
TAAGTGTGACAATGAGTTATTGATGAATTGGTGTAATTTAGTTCGTTAAAATTATTAAATGATGCATTACTTGATCTATTGTCCTACATGTCTTGGTGATCATATAGGAACTATGCACTAGAGGCAATGATTGTTTATCGTTACTACATGCATAAGATATGTGTCCGCTAGATACACACACATACCCTACCCATGTATACTAGTATAAGTAATTAATGTATTAATTATTAAAATAAATGATTAACTATTTAATTGAATGTTTATTGAATATGTAAATTATATTGCATACAAATATCTAGAAGAATTAAATACTTTCTTGACTTTGATAGATGGTGGGTGTGATGAATTAAATGAACATGGTGGAGTGTTATGTACATTTTGAGGAAAATTATCAAAAAACATTTATTATCTAGCATGAGAATAATGACTTTTTATTTTATTTATTGTTGTTTAATGCAAGTCATTTATATTTAGTTTTATTTTAATATTTTCCCAAAATATCTAGATAAGGAAGGTTGATGGATAGTAATGAGGCGGGGCTTGAGGAGACTTGGGGATGTGTGTATGGAAACTTGATAAATAGGGAGAAGAAGTAGAGAGGAGGGGGATGGAGAGGTTGGATCATGATGAGAGGTTGTGAAATTTTTGGAAGATAATTCTCGTGATAGTTTTCTTTGAGCATTTGTGCTTTGTTGTTCTTGGAGTCACGGGCATGGAGGGCCAAGAAACCGAAATGTTTCTTAGAGCTAGGAAGCCGGCTAGGCTCCTAGTTGGCATGGAGGATTCCATTGTTTCACTCTGGGCAAGAGCGAAAAGAATACTTCGAAGCGCCCAGGACTACATTACAACTGATGAGCTTCTACAAACTAAGGAGGAGGTATTTTTCAGTGATATTTTGTTATTGATATTTTGGGTATACTTATGTTTTAAGTTCTTAAATCTTAAAGTTAGCCTACTACTTATTTCATCATGTTATTAGATTTATCATTGAGAAGATGTAGAAGAAATGTGTAAATAAAAATCAATGAAATAATGCTAAAACAAAGTTGTTAATATGTAAGTATTTAAATAAATAGTTAATTGCTTAGCATCCTGTAGATGGTGGGTGCTACAAAGACTAATGAAAATGATAGTTCTAGTTCCCATCTACTAGTCTACGGATGCTTAATGGCAGTTCGTAACACAATAGTATAGTTAGGGCAAGGTGGTGATATTTCAGAGTGACACTTTAAACTCATGATAATTCCGAGGAGTTGTTTCCAAAACGTCTTAAAATCTCTATCAGAAGGGTCATTACACCTTCTTGACTGTATCCCAAGTTAGTCCTTCCTTAATCCACGGGAAATAGATTTGGTAGACAGTTCAGTCTTCTCATTCTAAGTTTAGTTAGGGTTCGTCGTACTCATCGATATTCCGTTAAGGAAAGGTAAGCCTCTTCTCAAGAGTTAATTTGACTAGGGTGACAGTTGTCCCTAAAGGGGTGAGGTGAGAAATTGAATCTCAACTACCATCTCCACGCCTGGGATTCACACTTTCTAGAACCACACTGATGGAAAGAAGAACATTAAATTCTCTTCCCCATACCCGAAGAAACGTATTGGCCACTTCAAAATTTATGAAGGTTCATTCTTAGTACTCATCTCATGGTAGGCCTTGTTGGTGTAGTACATTTGGAAATGAACTTATATAAATATAGGTTATTTCTTAAACGTTTTATGGTGCAATATGTTTGGTAATAGTATGTTTATACTTATCGAATGTTGCATAAATATTTGGTGGACCAATGTAATAGGATATAGTTATATACATGTATATAAATTGTTGTGTAAATATTTTATGGTGCAATGGTATTTTGACTTTAGACATATATATGTAGGTTGTTGCATAAACACTTTGGTATATATATGTATATTCTACTAAGGACAGGAGCATAGCCCATGCGGTTAGTATAAAAGAAAACACTTATAGGATTACTAAGAGTGAAGGTTTTGAGGAGGAGATAAAGTCTTATAATTTCACTTATAAAATAGCTTTGATAAGTATTAATGTGGAAGAATAAGTGATTAATCTCCTTGTAACAAGATTTGAGTTAAATATGCCTTTAATTTGAGAAACTATGACCAAAAAGAATTTTTTTTTTTTACGGTAATTAGAGGTACATTACATATGGTATCAGAGTAAGGTTACAACACTTGGACCTTGAACAGGGCCACTTGATTTCTTAGCACATAATTATGTTTATGTAAAACTAATAAAACTTTTATTAATGAAAACATAAAACCCTTTTCTGTTTTGTGTTTATCATGGCATCATAGGATGACGCAGAAATCAGACTTGATGGGAATCCTGAACAAGAACTTCTTGAATTCAGAGACATAATAGTGACGAAATCTCCCCTACTAAAGTTATGGAAATGATGAGGAATATCATTGTTGAGTTGGAGGTTTTCAAAGATGACAATGAGAAACTGAAGAAGGCACAGTAGGAACAACAGGAGATAAATGAACTCCTGTTGCACAATATAGTGACGAAGAAAATCCCAAAGGATGATAACAATGAATAAGAGGTAAGCAAAAGGGCCTCCAAGAATTTTGGGCCTGAAGCAAAAAAAGGAGACAGTTCGTCTGAAGGTACACCTTTAGCTGAGGGAAAAACAAAAATGGACAGAAAAAGAAAACAAGTAGACCACCTTGAAGGAGAATTTAAGAAAAATTAAACTAGCTACCTTTGATGGAGAATCCAGAATAGGGGAGGAAGATGAGGCATGGTTATTAGACATAAAAAAATATTTCCATATATACAACTATTCCAGCAACAAGAAGGTCAGAATGGCCATTTATAATCTGAAAGGAAAAGCCAACATTAGGTGGCAAGATCTAAAATTGGCGAAAGGCCTAAAAGAGAAACAGATGGAATGGTCTGACTTTAAGAAATATTTCAAGATACCTATCCGAGAGATACTATGAAAGGAAAACAAAAGAATTTTATGAGTTACGACTTGGTCAGATGACAATGGAAGATATTATAAACAAGTTCCTGGAATTACTAAGGTTTGTACCTTATATCCAGGAGGACAAGGTAAAAATCCAACGGTTGATAAGCTATTTACCCCAGTCCTACAGGGACATAATTGAGTTTGACAACTCCAAGTCCTTGAGTGAAGTATTCAAAAAATTATGAATGTTCTATGACCAATACAAACAACAAGCAGAGTTTCCCAAGGCTTGGAAGGATAAGAAACAATACTGAATGAACCAATAGAAGAAGGGATATGAGCCGGATCCTTATAGGAATGCAACAAAACTTTTTCCTAGAAAATATTTTCACTCAAACTATCCAAGCACACAAGGAGGTGGTAAACTGGTAAACCTGGGAACAAAGAAGTTTGGGGACAACCCCCAGGAACCATTAAAATGCTGGGAATGTGGAGAACCTCATCTCAGGAGGAACTATCCATGTTTAAACATAACAAGAAGAACTATTGTTCATAATTTGTAGGAAGCTTCGACAGTGGGTGATGTAGGATCAAGACTTCATTGGATATATGCAACCATTGATGGTCAACAAGATGACCACCAATCCCTTATGGTGGAAATTGAAGGTAAAATCAATAACACCCGAATTTCTATTTTAATTGATCCTGGAGCTATGTTTAAGTTATATCACTCCTAGAGTAGTAGAGTCAAATAAACTATAGAGGATGAAACACACAAAATCATGGTTGGTATAGTTAGAAACAAGAACTAAAAGGAAAGTGGTTGACTTTATTTTTGATTTTGAATTTACTTTAGATGGTAAAAACATAAAAAAAAACTGAATATTCTGCCACTAGGATCTTATGATATGATTATTGGAATGGATTGGTTGGAAAAGCACAAAGCAGTTCTACATTGTTATACAATGACACTTAATTATAAAGAAAATTATGACACTACTAGAACAACCCAAGGTATACCAAAACCTGTATCAATTAGACAAGTCACCACAATACAATTTGTTATCACCCTATAAGTTATAGGATCAATTGGTGATTGGACTATTATCTATCTGTATTAGTTTTGTTGACAAATGATTTTTCATTCTGCAAATAATTTGAGAAAGAAAGAAAAAAGAAAAAAAAAAAGGAAAAAGAGAAATGAAAGAAAAGAAAAGAAAAGAAAAGAGGGCATAAAAGAATTCAATAAAAGCCCCATGCAATAATAGTAACTTGGTCCATACCTTTCAAGAATGGCCAAGTTCGTTTTTAAATTGAGGTTGATAGGATTAGTGAATGAGTTTGGCTAAACAGTTTAATCTTAGCCAAAGTATCTCGGTTAGATTAGTGAATAAATCTGGCCAAACTGTCTAATCTTGGTCAGATAGCCCCAGGGTAGAGTAAATTCTTAACCCAACAATCTAATCTGGGTTAATTGTCATAGGAAGCTAGGCTAGAATATAGGCTAGTTGCTTTATTGCTTTATTTCAATAAGAACTAGTTTGATGATCAATGTTGCACCATGATTTGGATACCTAAAATGTTGTTCGACTAACCCCTTTGTGGTGTAGACATGAAAAGTCTTGGAGAAAACCTATGAAAAAAAACTTATGCTAAGTTTCTCAGCACATGTATTTTCTGCGCCCTCACTTATGCTTCGTTCACCTATCAGCGGTCCAGATGATTGTGCCTAGATCTACGGTGGACAGATCATTCCGTACCCCCCGACAATTCTATCTTTAATGGAGGGGGGGGGGTCTGAAATTGCTGATAAGACCTGTGCACATATGGACGGCTCAGGATCAAGTGTGCAGATCTGTGATCAGTATTGGATTCTGCACTCCCCCATCCATTTTTCCTTTAATGGAGCGNGGGGGTTGGAATGTGTGGTAAACAACGCACTCAGATCTGCGACCAAGAAGAAAGTGTACAAATCAACAGCCACAGGTGTTTTTCGAACCCCCCTGGATGATCTGCTTTTAACTGAGGGGGGGGTCTGGAATGGTATCTTTCCCCTGGCGGGCCCCTCTTCATACGTGGCAACGATCTAATGACCCTGAGTCCCATCATCTCCTACTGTCTGAAATACCATCGTCACCTCTGGACGTCACCATCCACCTTTCCTGAAATAGTCACATCCCATAACTGCTGTCAGTCCTTCCCCCCCATTCGCTGATGGAAATCCCCCTCACTATGACCTTTACCCCAATTGGTAGTCGCCACATCACTCATCTGTATCCCTCAGTTACCGTCACCTGCCATTTCACACTCTAAGCGATCTGTTGGCCATTTATTACTAGATGACGTATCTGTTACCAGCTGACCTGTCTCCCGCATCCAACGGACACCCATTTACTCAAAACTACCCTTTTCCTTCCTACTTGCACAATTTACCCACTCATCGCACCAGAGATATTTACCCCATTTTCTCCTCTGTTACAGTTAGTTTCCCCCACCAGCAGCCACCCCACTAATGTTGTTTTTCTTATAGGTATTGTTGCAGTAATGGTGCCAAAGTCCAAATAGGCAGAAGGGGAGGAAAATTCATTTCTCCCGCCTCCTGTCGACCTCGACAGGATCCCACTGATTGATAAAGACCATTTAATCATAGATACAAAGTGCGATTTTGATTTTGCAGACCTTCAGTCATGGCTCAAGGAGGTCTTCCTAGACGAGAGTGATGAAATCGGACTTTGGGAGTCCAACATACCCCTTTACCTCTTCCCTTTGATTCACCCTTTTCCAGAATTCGCCCTCAAGTTCCAAGCCCACTACATTCTCGAGAAAAGAGCCATTGTCTCCTCATCCAAAGATATCCTTTTCCTTATCACACCCAAATCTATTGACCAAATGATGCAAATTCCCCGAGCCGACTCTGCGTCACCCTTCAACCTGGAAATTCTTACAGAGTTGTACCAGAAAATGACCTTCCCCCAAAGAGGTCAAATATTCGAGCTTTTCCTTCCCCCATCCACTCAATTTCCCTCCACAAATCCTCCTTATCCTTCTTCCATGTTCTCAACTAAAGGAAACCAGATCATATCATCCCTTTGTGCCTTGTTAGGATACTATTTAGATCAGTGGGTAGATGAGCCCATTCTGGGATTTTTATCCATCTTCTCTACCGATGAGAATCCCACCACCCATTTTGACTTTAGCACATTCCTGGCGAACAATATTCACGAACAGTTCATGAATTTCACCACAGAAGGCATGTTCTGATACTCCTCCATATTGGTGTACTTGTTCGTCTTCTTCCAAGAGCACAAATTCATGTTTTCCATGCAGAAGATGGATGGAGATGGTAGAACCTAGGAAGTGACAACATGGACCTCCTTGCTCAAGCACAACTCCACAGAGTTCAGTTTCAAGGAGTTCATTGATCAATTCTACCACCCTGTGGTAAGTATGCTTAGCGGTAGGCCCGAGCCTCGAATAAATGATGAAGTTCAGAGGATCCTGCATCTCTTGGATAACACAAAGACAGGGGATTGGTATTTGTACCAAGATTACACTGAGATCAGAGTATACAGGTGTGAGTTGGCACCGTATAAGCTGCCCAAGTACCTGCCTGTCAGAATTTTTGCATTGGAATAAATAAGGCAGATTATAACTTTCGATGATATCCATTTTGTGTCACTGAAGAAAAAGAAAGAGCTAATAATTAAAGGGCACATTGGCTCCTTCATCTGCAACAATCATGGCGTTGTGGAAGAAGCCGACAGACTACTAAAGGAGATGAAGTTCTTAATGAGTTTCCCATGGCATTACGATCCATGTGGGATCATCTCCGAGATGAGAGTGAAAAACAAGAACATCTCATATGTTCATGAATCTAGGTCTGAAATTGAGAAGTTTGTGAACCAGATAGTGTGGGAGCCTAACACATTGGTCAAAGTAGAATAGCAGGATCCCCTAGCCACTGTGTCACAAACAACCATGCCACATGTCCCAAAAGAGAAAAGGCCTAGGCAAGATTTATCTCTGCCTTTCACGGAGGTATCGTCTGAAGAGTTCCAGCTGCATACTAAGAGGCCTAAGACTATGTCAGTTCCCGGCCCGATCGGAGAAAAAGAAGCCCCGTCTACAATAGTGACCAAGTTTGATAGGCCACCCCTCGGTGAAGGCCTCTAGAAGGTCATTACCCCAGCATTGCCAAAGAAATCCACATATTCTCCATTGACCACCCAACCAAGCAAGGTAATACCCAAGTTGAGCATTTTTGAAAAATATGAGCTGATCAAGAAAAGGTAATAGACCCTAACCAACAGTACTTGCACCCAGTTCTGGAAGTAGATGTCGACTACACAACATAGGTTGTTATCGACATTCGACACTGAGAAGGGAAGAATTCATATGGAATTTCTCCAGGCACAGGTACCAGATCCAAAGGTGATCACTCACTACAAGAGGGCCACCTTCGAATTCCAGAAGAAGGACGTCCATCCGGTCGATCAGATGGATCTGCACAAGCAGACAGGGGAAATGGTCTTTTACACGTTGGTGCATGCTTCCACTACTATGTCCAAACTGCAAGTGTCCCTAAACAATGTTCAAACACAACTCAAGTTGGAGAAGATATCGTCGTTTGCCAAGGACAATAGGATCAAGACTTTGGAGGAGCTGGTCCTCAAGATCGGTTACGATCCTTCGAACGTGAAAGTAGCTGAGGAAATGATAAAGAAGAGGAATGCTGACATAGCCTACTTAAGGAAACAACTGAAGCTCTCACCCACAGAGGATTCACAGGTGAAGGAGATAGTAGAGAAAGAAGGAGAGAAAGATGAAATGCTTAAGCTGCTCATGGAGCAGAATGCACAGCTAAAGGAGATGGAAGCTGAGATGGAGAAGCTAGTAAAAGAGAAAGAGAAACTGAAGCCAATGGAATTCATTCCATTGAATTCCATTCCAATCTCAGGAGTGAGCATAGGATCAGTGATAGAAGTCCCACCTGCGACTCCATTGACATCGTTGGAGAAGACAACCGACTTGGCTAAGTCTATGGAAAATATAAACCTGCAGGAAATAGAGATCAACATGCTTAAAAAGAAGATTGAGAACCTTTAGGAACTCAAATCTTCCTTTCAGATCAACCTCTCCAAGGAAAAGCAGGTGACAGATTAGCTCAAACAGGAGTTACAACAGCTTCAGAAGCAAACAGTGGCAGGAAAGACTTTGGCCGAGGTTAAAGAAAGTGTATGGAAAGACATCACCAAGTCCATGAATGAGATATGGCCTATGATACAGATCATGTTTGAGCAGAATGAATTGGTGCAGAGAAACAAGTAGGCCATTGAGAATATCAGATCAGAATTGGGAGATATTCCAACATAGGCGAACGAGATCATCAAGTTCCTGAATTCTAATACTAGGGAAGAACTGGAAGAGTTGAAAATTGAAGATAGAACAGACACCATCCTTGAGGTCAAAAGATTTTTGACCAAGAGAGGATTAGAAGAAAAGGTTCAGGCCATGGACCTAGGGGTACAAATATTCTTCAGTAAGATTGAGGCTCTACAGAAGAAAGGTCTACCTAGTCTGAAGGTAATCAATGATAAATTGATGACACTCCCCGACTACAAGAAGAGATTGGCCGATGTGGCTAAGGACAGTTCAAAGTTTGCAGGAATTCAAGGCAGCATCACTGGCAAAGAATTTCTATATGATCTTCAGTGGGACATTAGTATCCAACATGAGATTCGATACATTTTCCTCACCAAGCCTACCTTCACCAAGTACACAGAAATGGATGAAGTGTATCGATGACTACTCAAAGTCAACGTGCCCAGTCATCTTCGATGGGAGGAACTTTGTGATCTGATCGAGTAGTAGATGAGTTGTCTCAGTCCAATCATTTGTCCATTCAGATGAGGTTGTGTAGAGGCTTCATCAACAGTCCACCCAGAAATCAGCGTGCAGTTACACCACATCATCAAGCAGTTCCTAGATTTATGCAATTTGTTAAGTTAGTTGGGCTAAAAATAGATTTAGCACGTCCTGATCATTAATGACAGGATCTTTTTTAATTTGAGTTATAAATACTTCATCTTTCGAAGTATTGGGGGTTGTTGATCTTCACAACCTGAAGCTATCACACTGTAATATTTTTTAAGAGATCTTCCATTAATAAAAAGGAGGCACTTTTACAGGATTCTTGCGTGTATTCACTGGTGATATTTTTCTCTCTAAGTTGAATGTTATTCTCATTTGTTATCATATTGTTTTCTGAATCTAATCTTTAGAAGTAATGACTGTTGCAGGATTTATCTCGTATACCCTGTATCTGACTCGAAAGATTTTAGTGTCTTATCTTCTGGTGTTTTCAATAAAGAAATTCTTAACTACTTCTTTGTTGAAATTATCTTTCTCATCTTTTCTGCTATTCATCATTTATGCTACTAAAGAATCCAGTGATTATATTATCTCTCCCTGTGAAAGTTTTTTCCTTTGCATTTCTAGTTTGGATTTCATATTTTATTTAAGACATAGACCCCATAGCCCAATGGATGTGTAGAATGTTTCAACGAACTCGACAAACACTATGACAACAAAAATCGACCTATTTATTTACCTAGCCTAATATTTAAAATTTGAACCATAGCTAAATCATATAGAGAGATCCCTCTCTGAAGTTGGAAGGGCTAGATCCCAGCTTCAAAAGCGGTTGGATAAAGTTACCTTAGTAGATTTCTTCTGCTGTCAACCTCTAAGAAATTTACCAAGTGCTAACACAATTCAAGAAATGCATGAGAAAGGGTTGTCAGGTTTACGCCATTCAAATAATGAATCTATTAGAAAAAGAAGATAAGCCCAACTAGGAAAAATTTGTCGTCCTATGTGAATTCAGAGATGTATTTGTTGATGAGATACCATAATTACCTCCTAGAAGGGAAACAAACTTCTCCATAGACCTACTACCTAGTTCAACCCCCATCTCGGAAGCACCTTACTGAATGAGTCTACCAGAATTGAAAAAATTAAAAATACAACTGGAGGATTTATTGGACAAAGAGTATATCAGACCGAGTGTTTCACCATGGGGAGCACTAGTCCTATTTGTGAAAAAGAAAGATGGTAATCTAAGACTATGTATCGATTACAGACAATTGATCAAAATGACTATTAAGAACAAATACCCCTTTCTTAGGATAAATGATCTATTCGATCAAGTAGGTGGAGCCAAGATATTTTCATAGTTGGATTTACGATCCGGTTATCATCAAGTTAGGATAAAAGATGAGGACATAAACAAAAAACATTTTAGACAAGATATGGACACTCTAAATTCGTATTCATACCTTTCATACTCACTAACAAACCAACCATGTTTATGTACCTGATGAACAATATTTTCAATTAGTGTTTAGACAAGTTCATACTCGTATTTATCGACGATATTCTGGTCTATTCTAAAACGGAGGAAGAACATGAAGAACACATAATAATAGTTGTACAAACTTTGAGGAAACACAAGTTGTACACCAAATTTGATAAGTGTGATTTTTATCAAAAGAAAATACAATACCTAGGACATGTAATTTCAACAGAAGGCATTGCAGTCGACCTTGAGAAAATAAAAACATGGTCGGTACCTAAGGATGTAGCAGATATTCGATCATTCATGGGAATCATTGGATATTTTCGCAGATTTATAGAAGTATTTTGCAAAATAACCTACCCTATCATGTCATTACAAAATAAAGGGACCAAGTTTAATTGGTCATAGAAGTGTCAAGATAGTTTTAACAAGCTGAAGGAATTATTGACAACTGCACCCATATTGAAGGTAGCAGACCTAGATAAAGACTTTACCATATGTGTTGATGTGAGTAAAGAATGACTAGGTGGTTTCGTAACTCAGGAAGGACACGTGATTTTTTATGAGTCCCAGAAATTAAAAGAACATGAGAGAAACTAAGTCACTCATGAATTAGAATTGGCAGCAATAATACACACCTTAAAAATGTGGCGACACTACATAATGGGCATACAATTTATATTACTGATAGATAATAGTGGAGTGAAATATTTGTTTAGTCAGCCAGATATTAATGCAAGGAAAGCAAGATGGATAGCCTTCTTGACCGAATTTGACTTTGAGGTAAGACATATCAAGGGTAAGGAAAATAAGGTAGCAGATGCCCTAAGTAGAAGAGTCCATGGGTTATTCAAAATAAATGTCAGTAGAGTAGAAAGTGACCTAGAATAGAGAATCAAGACAATAGGTATTAACGACGAAAATTACACTAAAATAATGCCAGAATTACAAAATAGTACCACAATCTTAGATAAACCAGATCTGAGTATCGACAAAAATGGACTATTACGATTCAAAAACAAACTTTGCATACGAGATTTAACAGATTTAAAGATAAAATTCTTGGATGAAGTGCATAATAAACCATATTTTGACCATCCAGGATACCATAAAATGATAACAACACTTAGAAAACTATTTTACTGGCCTAATATGAAGGGCGAAACAATATCATATTTGGCTAGGTGCCAAAATTGTCAGCAGTTTAAGGCTGAATACCAACATCCATCCGACCTACTATATCCATTTCCAGTACCAGAATGGAAATGGGAGACCATATCGCTAGAATTTATTACAGGTTTGCCAAAAACTCAGAAACATAATGACTTTATTATGGTTGTAATCGATAAAATCAATAATTCTGAACACTTTGTTCCTGTAAAGTCTACTTTTAAAGCTATAATATCGCTGAAATATTTATGAAAGAAATTTTTAGGCTGCATGGTATTCCTAAAATGGTGATTTCAGATAGAGACATAAAATTTACATATGCATTTTGCAATGAGTTATTTGCAGGGATAAATACTAATTTGAATTTCAGTACTAGTTATCATCCACAAACAGATGGACAAACTGAAAGAACAAACCTAATCATAGAGGATATGCTCTGCATGTATGTAAGAACAAAACGAAGCAAGTGGGAGGACTACCTACACCTGGTAGAATTTGCATATAACAATGGGTATAAAACTTCGGCTAAGCTAAGTCCCTTCAAGATACTGTATGGTAGGAAGTGTACGACTCCAATTAGCTGGGACAACCTGGCTGATAGAATTATGGTTGGACCAGAGATGCTCCAAGAAATGGAAGGTATGGTAAGAAAATTACAATAGAACTTGAAAGAGGCACATGACAGACAAAAAAGTTATGTAGACCAAAAAAGAAGACACTTGGAATTTCAAGTGGGAGATCATGTATACTTAAAATTTAAAGCCTGGAAGGGTTCACTCAAACTCAGGAACTTTGCCAAGATGGAAATCAGGGTTTGTGGATGCTTTGAGATACTATCTTGAATTGGACCTATAGCATACAATTGAGATACTATCTAAAAATGCATAACGTATTTCATGTGTCTTTGTTGAAAAATTATGTTCATGATCCTACTCATATGATTGATTGGAACTTGGTGTAGGTGGAACCAAAAGGCGAGTTCTAGGTGGAACCCCTGTGCATTCTGGACCAAAGAGAAATATCACTTTGGAATAGATTCGTTGCTCAGGTAAAGGTGTAATGGAAGCACTTTAGTCCTAAGGAGGCCACTTGGGAGTTGGAGGGAGATTTGCGGAAATCTCATCCAATCCTATTCCAAGAAAGGAACGAACACTAAGGACAATGTTTTATTGAAGGGGGAAAGTATGTGACATCCCCAAAAATAAAGTATTTTTGAAATTAAAAAGTTGTTAGAGAATTATTTCCGTTTTTGGTAAATTCAAATTTGGATTTTTTTTGCCATTTATGGCAATTCCGAATGTCGAATTTGATAAATTGTAATTAATTATTATGATTGTTGGGTAGAGACCTGATTTGACCCAACTAACTATTTGACTATGAAACTTGTATGTAAACATAATATTGTTTTATTTATTGCAGGAGAACAAATCGAACAACCATGTTAAATTCAACTAACCATGACTCCATGAGTGAGGAACATGTTGGAACTACCTATGGGTTGATTGTTACAAGTGGAAAATTAGGTATTTGTCCATCGACAACCCTTGAAAATTAGGGATTTAGAAAGCTGTGAAAAGTCCCAAGGGAGGGAAAAAGACCTAGGAAAAAAGTATTGTTTTTTTGATATATAACATATGTGAGGAGGCAGAACGCTGCCTAGTATGATGGGGAAAGGAATTATTGTATACTTGTTGTTATGAAAAATGAATATTGAGTGTGAGGCAAGGATAGGACTACAGATAAAGGAAACATTCCTGAAGAGGATATTTCAAGTTCATCCTCATGGACTCATGGTCAGGCTAGGGGGTGAATCAGACAAGTAATTTGGCTATCCTTTTCTACGGTTGGGAGGAATGTGGTTGTTCCCTTTGTCTTCCCATGAACTAGTTCAAATATGTTAATCTTCTCCTTTTTTTATGAATGATTTTGTGTATCTGATATAATGTATCTGTTTGCACTACGTTGAAATAGCTTCCATAGATGACATTTGTTCTTTGTATGAAGTTTTATAATCAAGGGCTAAATTCTAGGGATGGCTCCTCTTGAATTAAAATTCTAAGAAGAGTTATCTATGTACAAGTGAACTTGAAAGAATAGATTTATCTATAAGTGAATTTTATTTTTGTAATAGAAATATTAGACAGATCTATCTATGAGTATTTGGGTTGACCAAATCTGTACATATATACATATAGACTCATATATATATATATATATATATATATATATATATATATATATATATAGTGCACATAGATACAACTGCGGTTAGTAATGTGTATAGATTTATTAAAAGGAGATTTAATGACGGCAATAGAAATCTCACTTATACATGGATTTTTTGTCATAGTATTTGAACAAACAAATTCTACCAATAAGAAATCAACTACCTCTCGTATAAGAAATAACTGAATCGAAGAGTCTGGAACTCCTTATATCTTACTACAGTGATATAACTAAGTCGTTTTTTTGTTATAATATAATGCAAAAGTAGAATTCGAAGATAATTGTTAAAGAGTATAAATCCCATCCTGGCATAACTTTATAATCCTTATGTTTTCCATTCACACAAAATAAAAGGACTCAACTGAAGAAATACACATTGTATAAAGTAATTGATAAACTTATTAACTATGAGTATACATGCGAAATTGTCCACTCAGTATTCATGGAAGTGGACGGTATAGAATAAGCAATTTCAGCCATACAATTTTGTACATACAACATGTGATTTCAAACTCCTATGAGCCCTTTTATCCGAAATAATGAAGAATGTACATATATATAAATATTGTTCTGGAAGTAAAACACAGAATCGTAACCTTACTCAGACCATTAAATCTACTCATGTAGCTTCCAATCTAACTATTGCAATTGCAGATTAAAACACATCGACAATAAACATAAGGAATGTATAAAGGAGATAAATGATATAGTATTATAGATGTAGCATAAGTCGATCCAACATTCAACGTTTGAAATAGGGCCTATCATCGAAACGATAACCCTGGTAATTAAATTTTAGGGCAGAATGAGACCCGAGCAGTAATCGATTAAAAATCATTTAATTAATCTAATGAACAGGATAAACATGTAAAAAAATCATTTCGAAAGTCATACTAGAACAACCGGGCCCAAACCCCAAGTTACTTTTGGGAACTCTTCCCCTTTTCCCAAACCCGATAGGAATCTATGGAAATTGATTTTGAATGACCTCTTTTAAATTTGGCAACCATGACTATTCGAACTCTAGAAGGGTACAGAAGGGAAATCAAATACATTTTGCACCAAGTACAGGGACAAACATCTGAGATCATTGAGTAGATGAAAAAACCTGGAAGATTCACCATACGAAGATTAGAAAATCATATTTAAGTAAACTTAAAGAAGCAGAAACATAATGATAATTGTTTATTTAACACATCATGCCAAGACATTACTTAACTTCCGATCTCGGCTCACATGACCTTTCCTTGTTGTTTTCTGATTGGAATTCACTCAGGGACTAATATGGATGGAGAAAAAGCTCACTAATGGGTACCCTCACATCAAACAGGGCCCATCATTAGTGTTGCGTATCAACTCAAGAGAAAAACGATTTAAAGCAATACAAGGAAAACTTTACACAATATTCATAATTAATGAATAGCGAGAGCAATTGTACTAAGTCCCTTCATACAAGGATGGTGTATATTAATTTTAGTGTTATAAAAATTAAGAATTTATTTTATACTAGAAGAATATCTAACTGTCGAGATTAGACTACCTTTTAAAAATGTACAAACATGATGTGCATAGACGTCATAAACTTATTTCTTTCCACATGGGACAAAAGCTACTTGATAGTTGAGTCATAGACCCACCGGTTACAATTTACAAGGGATATATTATTAATTCAATGATTGATACAGTAAACCATGGCCACGGGTTTCAAGTCCTAGGGATAGCGAATATGACAAATAACATTTGAGAAATTTTAAGGGGCTTTGCTGGTATTGAAGAGTTATCTTAGCATGCCATAATCACAAAGGTCTTTAGTTCAACACTGTACAACCGATTGAGACCATGACAAAGACGTAGGGAATTATACAACACCTTGTACATTTCGTGAAGGGATTCTTTCGTGAGAGTCTACCCTGCCTCGGATAAACAAGATATTATTTAATAAAACCTATTGAGGGGTGGCGTATACTTTAAGAAGACAAAGAATGCAGTGACTGTAACGAAAAGAAAGGTAAAACAAATACATCAATAAATGCATAACCTTTCCATTATTAAAGCTTTAGATTGTCAAGAAAACCTCCATGTCGAATGACTCAGCAACCAGAATAATTTTTATAATACAAAGGGTTCCTAAAAGAAACTAACCAGATGCTCTTACCTTATTATGCGAAGTCCCAGTGGTAGAGGTCTGCCTAATATGTTTGATTCCAGAACGATTCCATGACTTAAGTATTGAGAAGTTATATAGAAGATTTGATAACTCGACCTTATTTGCAGGGAGCACACATATCCGATATCGAAAGAAGAATAATGAAAACGTTAGTTCTAGTGCCCATCTACTAGTCTATGGATGCTTAATGGTAGTCAGTAAAATAGTACTGTAGCTAGGGCAAGGTGGAGAGATTTTGGAGGGACACTTTAAACTCGTTATAATCCCGAGGGGATGTTTCCAAAACATCTTAAAAGATTTGGAAGAAGGGTCATGACACCTTCTCGATCATATCCCAATTTAGTCCTTCCTTAATCCACGAAAAATGGATTTGGTAAACAGTTTAGTCTTCTCATTCTATGTTTGGTTAGGTATTTTCGTACCCATCGATATTCCGTTAAGGAAAGGTAATCGTCTTCTGAAGAGTTAATTCGAATAGTATGACACTTGTACCTAAAGGGGTGAGGTGAGAAGTGGAATCTTAACTACCATCTCTCTGCCTGACATTCACATGTTCTAGGACCACATGGATGGCAAGAAGCACATTAAATTCTCTGCCCCATACCCAGAGAAACGTATTGGCCACTCCAAAATTTATGAAGGGTCATTCTTAGTACTCATCTCACGGTAGGTCTTGTGTAACATCCCGCTCTGGCGCACTGAGCGGACTTATTCTTTGGAAACACTTGCTCACAAGTGATCCGGATTATTATGCTATTAAAACATTTGACTTTGATTATGATGAGTTATGGGTAGATAACATGTTGTTTTACTACATTGACACATACAGGTGATATTGACTCAGTTTTACTGAGTGTACAGGGTTTTACTGAGGCATCGATGGAACCCCTTGGACTCCAGATCGAGTCAGGGAGTGTACCATTGGGGTTTGATTGTTTTACTATGATATTAGTGCATCTGACTAGATGATATGATATGCATATGTTCTGACATGATTTATTGATGGTGTAGGCTAATGATAGCTTTCCGACCAGACTAACATATGGAGTAAAGGGGTCACACATGACTACCAGAGATGTTGAGGGAGAGGTGTGGATAACAACTCTACCACAGCCTACTAGCACTCCTTCCATGGCTCGAACTGTAGGTTAATGATTACCTAGCTCGAGAGGACCCCCGATGTCGTGAGGGCAGACTGTGACAATCGCTCATGATGATTCTAAGGGGCATGCAATAAGGCCGGGGCCTTAGTCCTTATAGGCCCTTAGTCTCCCACAAGTTCTCCTCGCGGAGTGTTGACTCCAGGGGTTATTGATGTCTACCAATTAGTCAAGAGGCAGGTAGCACCATTGGAGCACGTAGTGCATCCTGAAGGGCATGTCTCGCAAAGGAACATATGAGATGAGTGGCACCCTTGGAGAACCTAGTGTGTCTTGAAGGGCATGTCGCATTGATCATGATAGAGGGATGAACCTAGATGGCCCTAAGACAAATAACATGTTAAAATTTTTTAAAACAATTTCCCTAATTAAATGTCGCTCAGTACAAAATCTAAGTTCTAAGTCTAAAATTTCGCTAGGGGTAAAATTTTGTCTACCTTTAAATATATATATATATATATATATATATATATATATATATATATATATATATATATATATAATAAAAAAGTAGATAAAATAAAATAAAATAATAAATTTTAAGATAAAAAACACTTAAATAATAATTATGATATTCATAAAATTTTGTAACATGAAGGGAGTAAGAAATTAAATTATTCATAAGAAATAAAACCTATGGATATAAAATGTAAAGAGTGAATTAATTATTTTATCTTTTGATAATTTAAGAAGATACTAATTTAATGATAAAAGGAAAAAGGGGTTAAATTCCACACCTGCTTTTTTGAGTTCTAAGTAAAAGGTGAAAGAGGGAAAATAAGAAAATAGGAAACTAGGGAAAGGAGGTAACATAAAAAGGAAAAAGGGGAACTTAAGGGAAAAAGTGAGAAGTCAAATTAGTAAAGAATCTACATTTAAGAGCTTTCTAATTTTAAACTGAATTAGCAATTTCATACTAGGGAAAGCGTTTAAAACCTATAAGGGAATCTAGGGACACCTAGGAGTGATTCTAGGAGTAAGTCTAGGTGGGTGAGGGAAATAAAGATAATTACTTAATTAAAGAAATTAATTTATGGAGGAATGTAGGGGATGGGGGACACTTGTACGGAGAGGAAATTT
Source organism: Picea engelmannii (assembly GCA_009831015.1). Classification (NCBI taxonomy): domain Eukaryota; kingdom Viridiplantae; phylum Streptophyta; class Pinopsida; order Pinales; family Pinaceae; genus Picea; species Picea engelmannii. Next base: position 273,071 of record ML778034.1, read on the forward strand.
TAGGAATTCATTTTTAAAACTTTAATTAAATGAGATTTTAGGAAGGAAGGGAAGTTCGAAACTCTATAAAAGAAAATGAGGAGAAGGAGGGAGGATCATATTATGTTTTCATAACGTTACGCTATAGAAATATTGACTTGACTGATTTTCTTGTGGGAGTTGGGATACCCATCTTGGAGAGGAGTGGTAGCTTGGCCTTGCGAGGTGAGCTGGGAGCTAGATGAAACCTCTGGATAGTGTGTGTGGCCCCTTTGTGGCTCGGGGGGCTAAGGGGGAAGAAGAGTACCCCTAGAATTGGCTGGGAGGTATCGGTGAAGTCTTAATATTCGATGAGTGGGAGTTGCACAGAGCACGTGGGATGTAATTTGAAGCGGGCGATCAGGCAACGGTACACTCTCTTCATTTGTGTATGATAGATTATATTAGGACTTATGCTTTTATCTAAGTGTTTAATGGAGAAGTAAACTGAGTTATTTTTAAAACAGATGACTGAAATTGTTCTTAGCCTAGCTCGATGATTGTTGACTGTGACCCATGTGATTGTTTGCCTTCATCCCTAGCACATCAATCCTCGCTTGAGCAGTTCGCTAGGAGCTTGATCTATGGTCATCGCCTTAGCTTTAAAATACCTATGGATCTCAATGCCCTGCTTTTCTGTGAGAGGATGGTGAGCGAAGAACAAACTCATCTATCTACCTCTATTGTTGTCTTGGGCTAAAGGTTTGCCTTGTGTCCCAATGCATTTTTATTAACCCTACAGAATTGAATGTTGGCAAGTTATTCTAAAAACTCAGCATGTGTTTACCTAGTGTTATCTCATTTTTACTTCATTCTTTTTATCTCACTGGACATTCTGCGTATTTCATTCTTGAAAGCGTTATATTGCTGAATTGATTCTGCGATTTTCACCTTTGAGGGTGAATTTTTACCTTGTGACTTTACTCTTGGTTATTCAATTTTAGAATGCTAATTTACCTTCTGGGACAGTTTTTTTTTCTTCTCTCCTATTCTAAGTTCGAAATCTTCCTCACAACGTATCTTTACTTTTGTCTTTACTCTTGATGAATGTGATTACTTATGTTTTTCCTCAGCAATCTCTTATTTAAAAATCAACGATTGATGACAATGCTCGACAATGAAATGCTTGGTAGACGACAAGGTTCATCTCCACGATTTTGGCAGCGTGCCAAGTTTTCTTTTTCTCACTACATTTTTTTTTATATATTTTATATCATCTCTGTGTTGGATTTTACATCTCTATGTTTTTATACCAGCGATCCTTCTCCCTTCTACAGTTAGATGCCATGCTATATCATATCTCTTATTCGAGCATTATCGTAATCTTCTCTGTGATTTGTGCCAACTTTAGCACCCATTTTTTTGCAAGTTGATTGAGGGGAACATGATTTTACCTGTTTCATGGAACTGTGAACTCACCTGATTTATTTTTATTGAGTGCGATTTTTTTTTACCGCGATAAAAAAAAGGGGGTTGACGATCTTTTTAGTCTGCATTGATCTCTTAAGACAGTGCCCTTTCACCTTTATTACTGGATGACCTTGTGGTATTCTTACCAGCTAGACCATTAACCACTCTGCGTTTATTTTAACATGGAAGGAGGTTAATACTCTGACGTCGGTTTTATACTTGGGCGTTTTAAATGGGAGTCTCTATAGTGGGTCAACATTCGCTACCTCATTTTACTGGTAGCATTTCTTTTTTTTTGGTGAATACCTTACATTTCCTTAAATTTAGTTTTAGCCCTTGAGATAATAAAACCGTTATAGGTCAACAAATTTTTGAAAGTGGCAAGTTTTACGCTGCCGTGAATTTCAATTCAAGACATTGGATCACGTCTTCCCTCTTCTTTAGGTCATTTAAACTATTCTTTTGATAATTAAATAGATAATTAATTAGAAGGTGCACTAAGCACCAACAGTGCACAGTGGCAGTCATTATGGTATGTGTATGGCGTCCTTTTTATTCATTCTAGATGGTTTGTCTACATTCATGTCCATATTAATGATAGTCATAAACCTTTTTAAAGTTGTGTTGTTTCTATCCTTTTTCCCGGAATTCTCGTTTAAATGGCTTCCCTGGATGTGTGGTGGCCTTGTGATAGATGCAAATAATGACTGGGTGTTGGCAGTGAACCCCCCTCCTATTGATTTCTGATAGCACCTTAAATATTTTACCGACCATAAATTTGGACAGTAATTGATGTATGAGAGCATGGGAAGATCCACCTTTTTTTTATATGACAATTGTATATATTTGTTGGGTTATGAGCTTAAACCGTCAACGCTATTACAATATTTTAGGAATATAGATTTTAGCCATTACTACCCCAGTTTTCCCATGGCATTTTAATTTGAATGCCATACGACCAACACCTAGGTAGCAATTTGTTTACACAGAGGTTTATATGGCTGATCTAATATAGCAACAACTAAATGCCTTTGTGTTAAACCATGGGTTATGAACTAATTTTATTAATAGTTTTATATTAACAGAGTTTTATATTAATATTGTTAAAGTTGTTAGATATGTTAAATGGTTCATGTAGTTTGTATTTATCGATTTATTTAGACTCGTAAAATTATATGACAATTATAATGATATTGATTAATGTTGCTAGATAATGTTGAATTGTTAATTTTAGAGTTGTAATTATTGAGTAATCTAGACTTGTTAGTTTAGATGTGAAATTGATGTTAATTGAATATATAATTATCTCCTATTTCTAACTCAGACATGCTCATTTGAGTCGTAATCCATGTTAATCTTGGTTGGCAATTATGGTCTAATGGAATTTAGACTGGTTATTTGGTCTATATTGAAGGCCTATTTAAATCATAAATTTTGACCTTTAGCATTGAGTAATGGTAGGTTTTGACGAAGTCAATTTTTTTAGCTTGCGGTACCCGTTAAGGGTGTGGTTTCTCATTTCAATTAATGGTGTAATGGGTTGTAAAATTTTTATGTTATTGGTCTTCTTGTGTCGGGTGGGATGTAGACGCCTCCTTGTTCCTCAGAACAGTCACCAACCCTGAGATCTTAAATGGTCAAAATCGATGGGAACTTGGGCTTGAGAATTGCTTATGTGTCCTGGAGGTCATAACCATTGCAGGGTAGGATGGACAGGTTGTCATTTGTATTCTTGTCGGTTGAATGTCGTACATTTATTCTCGGTGATTGATGAGCTTCTATGTCTAGTAGTCATCTTATTGTTGCATGAGTTGCTTGCATCCGTTCATCATCATGATTCATTTTCAAGTATAATATCCTTATTACCCTTCTACACACACACACACAAAAAAAAATCACTTATTAAGGAAGGCTTGTTGTCCTAACCAACATGAGCTGGTATGTTACATATGGTATCAGAGCGGGTTCAACCTGCGACTTGGGATCGCTATGGATTTCATGGATATGATTGATTATACTGTTGTTGATCGAGTTGACTTATGTTCTTGCAGGTATTCATGGTTAGTGGACACTGCAGAGGAAAAAGATGGGGTGCTAGGGGAGGAGGCATGACGCCTCCAGTAGCATCCATGCCTGAGGGGCCTAACACTCAGGGAGAAGAGCAGGTTCTCGGACGGGAGCAGATAGCAGTTGGTGATGTAGTCAGAATGATTATATCTTTTCAGCGCATGTCCAAGGCACTAATTAGGTGTTTGGACAGAGATGAGGCCAGGGCATCGAAACCTGTTGAGATTCCACCGTGCACTCTGGTCAATACTGGTAGTGTTCACCGTGAACTCGAGAAGGTCAAATTTTTCGAGTTTTTTGGTGCCCTAGACGGCACAGCCACCGAGGCATGGTTGGAGAACATGGTGATGTGATTTGCACTTCATGATTATACCTCCAACATGAAGGTCTGCATGGCAATATTTAAACTGAAGGGGAGTGCTCTTGTATGGTGGAAGACACTCATACCGTAGTTGAGCATGGTTGTTGAAGACGTGTCATGGGAACTATTCGAGGAATGGTTCCGAGAGAGGTACCTTTCAGAGGAATTCATTAAGCGTCATTTCAATGAGTTCAATGCCTTATGACAGGGAGGTCGTATGGTGCCCGAGTACAAGGCCCATTTTATGGAGTTGCTTCGGTATGATTCGCACCTTAACACTGAGAAAATTAAGGTCAGCAGGTTCGTGTTTGGCCTTAACGACAACCTGTGTGAAAAGGTTAGGATTTTGATGCCTCAAACCTGGCATGATGCCATCCAGAAGGCCTTCATAGTAGAAGAGGAGATTATCAGTGTGGGTCAAACCAGGACACCAGCGAGACCAGACGGGAAGGTTTCATATGGAGCATAGCAACATCAGACACCAGCCAAACAAATGTCAGGATATCATGGCTTCCTGAGGGGATCCACTTTCAGTACACCCTAGTGATCGACACCTCAGCAGCGGAGACCTTATCGGGGACCACAACATAAAAAATAATGTCACTCGCAACAATAGCAGTTTAGGCCTGTTCCACAGAACAAACTAGGGTTCCAGGCCGGTGGGCCATCATTTTCTACTTCAGGTACCAGGACTACTAGGCTGAAGAAGGGGTGTTGGACGTGTGGGAAGCCACACTACTAGTGCGACTGCCCAATGGAGAGAACCAGAGCGTCCAAATTAGCTGGACCAAATACCATGGGAGATATGGGCAAGGCCCATCAGATTCATGCAGCGGTGAATAACCGCCAAGCAGAGCACCAATTGACTGTGTTTGAGATGACAGGTACCGTCACTAACCAGACTCTTAGTATTTTGATAGATCCCGGTGCTACTGAGAGTTTCATTTCTAGTGCAACACTAAAAAGGATTAAGGTAAAGGTAGTCGAACAAGATAATTTTAGCTTCGTAGAGATGGAGTCGGGAGCCAAACGGAAGGTTGGAGGAAAGGTTACAGGATGTATCCTTAACCTGGGAGAGTTTGTCACAAGGGCCAACCTGTACATCACAATCCTAGGATCATATGATGTCATGATTATTATGGACTGGTTGGAATTGCATGAGGAAATACTCAACTGTAAGACAAAATGGTTGAGCTTGGTCGATGATGAGGGATATAGACGGGTGATTGTAGGATGGAACCAGGGAGTTTCCCTGAGGTTCATCTCTTCCTTACAGCTGCGGAAGAGTATGCACAAGGGGTGAAATCTTTATGTGATCCTTGCATTAAATAAGAAGGGAGTAGAGGAAGGTCTAGAACACCTTCCGATGGTGAAGGAGTTTGCAGACATATTTCCAGAGAAGTTACTAGGATGCCATAGGAGAGGGAATTGGAGTTTACCATAGACCTAAAATCGGGGACTAAACCGATAGCAAGAACGCCTTATCGGATTTCAACCCTAGAGTTTCAAGAGTCGAAAATGCAACTAAAGGAGTTGCTGGACCTGGGACTGATACGTCCTAGTGTGTCACCGTGGGGTGCACCTGTAATTTTGATATGAAAGAAGGATGGGTCGTGGAGGCTCTGCATTGACTACCGTCAACTGAACAATTCCACGATCAAGAATCAGTATCCATTGCCGAGAATTGATGATCTGTTCGATCAAATGAAGGACACGACAGTGTTCTTGAAGATCAACTTGTGATCAGGATACTACCAGTTATGGATTAAGGAAGATGACATCCCTAAGACCGCCTTTAAGATAAGGTTTGGACATTATGAGTTTACTATTTTACCATTTGGACTGACAAATGCCTCAGGGGTATTTATGATTTTGATGAATGGTGTGTTCCGCGAGTACTCGGATAAGTTCATCCAAGTAGTCATTGATGATATTTTGATCTACTCATGAACGATAGAGGAGCATGATGAGCACTTGCACTTGGTTCTACGGTGTCTGTGAGAGCACAGATTGTATGGGAAGTTGTCCAAATTCTCATTCTATCAATCGAAGATTCACTACTTAGGGCATGTCATCTCCAGCGAAGGCATCGCCATGGATTCAGCGAAGGTCGAAGCCATTATGGAATGGCCTGCACCGACAAATGTCCTAGAAGTGCGTAGCTTCATGGGTTTGGTAGGATACTATTGATGGTTCGTCGAGTGGTTTTTAAAGATAGCAAATTCGATCACTAAACTGCAGAAGAAAAACAAGAAGTTTGTTTGGACCGATAAATGCGCAGAAGCATTTCGGAGGCTCAAGGAGTTGTTGACAATAGTACCGATACTAAAGGTCCCTGACATGGACATGGACTTCTTGGTATGAAATGATGCATCCAAGGAAGTCCTAGGCAGAGTCTTGATGCAATATGGATGAGTGATCGCTTACATTTCGATGAAACTGAGAAGGCATGAGGAGAACTATGCGATGCATGATTTGGAGTTATTATCCATCCTGTATGCCTTGAAGGTTTGGAGACACTACCTTGTTGGATGAAAATTTGAACTAAGGACTGACCATTTTGGACTACAACACATTTTTATGCAAAGTGACCTGAACGCGCGACAACGACGTTGGTCAGAATGGCTTAGCGATTACGACTTTGAGATTACTTACATAAAGGGAACAATGAACTGAGTGGTGGATGCTTTGAGTTAGAGACAAGGCATCTTTTCGGTGTTTCCTCTTCAAACAAATCTACGTGAAAATATTCTAACTTTACAGAATGAGGATGACTGGTACAAAGAGGTCAAGGGATTTATCGGAAAAAACACAATGATGGTACCATGATTTGCAGGATTTTCGTTTGATAGTGACGGTTTATTGAGATTTAATAATTGTATCTACGCACCGTCGAATGACGAGTTGAGGATGTTGATCCCGAGTGAGGCTCATAGAGCAGTTTACATGGCTCATCCGAGAGTCACGAAGATGAGGGAAGACCTTAAACCCTTATTCTTCTCAAAGGGAATGAAGGAAAACATAGTGAACTATGTGGCCAGATGTCTAGAATGTCAGTAGGTAAAGGCTGAACATAGACACCCAACAGGATTACTACAACCACGTTCTATTCCATAATCGAAATGGGAGGTTATCTCGATGGATTTTATTGTTGGATTGCCACTGATGGCAAGGAGACATGACTCGATTTTTGTAGTAGTAGACACTCTGATGAAGAGTGATCACTTTATTCCTGTGTGTACGACGTATCAGGAACCTGGCATAGATAGAGTTTTCATCAGTGAGATTGTGAGGATGCATGGTGTTCCTAAGAGGATGATATCCAATTGAGGATCGGTGTTTACTGGACGATTTTGGATGAGTTTCCAAGAGGCCTTGGGAACCCAGCTTAACTTTAGTACTGCATATCACCTAGAGACTGATGGGCGGACCAAATGAATGAACCAGACCTTGGAGGACATGTTACACATGTATGTGATTGACCAACAAAAGCATTGGGAGGATTTCTTGCCGCTAGTGGAGTTCACTTACAACAAAAGTTACCAGAGAACCATTAAGATGGTGCCTTTCTAGTTTCTTTATGGGTGATCGTGTCGGACGTCTTTGAGTTGGGATTGGCTTGAGGATAGGTTCTTGGTGGGACCAGAAGTGATCCAAGAAATGGAAGAACAAATGAAAACAATAAGACAAAGGATTAAAGAAGCACAGGATCGACAAAAGAGTTATGTCAATGCACACTGTTTCATCCGTAGTTACGAGGTCGACGATCGAGTCTTCTTGTGGGTTAAACCGCATAAGAGTTCTATCAAGTTTTGGAAGCGAGATAAACTCTCTCCTAGGTTCATGGGCCCTTTCAAGATTGTGGAGAGAAAGTGGCCCGTGGCCTATCGACTAGCCTTACCTGATTCTTTGAGGCATATGCATGATGTTTTTCATGTATCTATTTTGAGACATTATATTAGTGACCCTACACATGTTATTGACATGAGTTATTTACAGGTATCGGATGAGGGAGCACTCACGGCTGAGCTGGTTTGCATCTTGGATCATCACGTTCGACATCTATGATGTCGAATGGTAGATAAGGTCAAGGTCCAGTGGGACAATTATAGTCCGCACTCAATGACCTGGGAGGACGCATATGATAATCACCAACAGTTTCCTTTTTTTTTTATGGATAGACATATGATATTGTGATACACTTTATTCTGGCATTTATATTGTGAAACTTTGGGACGAAGTTTAGACCAAGAGGGGGTGTATGTAACACCCCGCTCTAGCGCACTGAGTGAACTTACTCTTTGAGGACACTTTCTCGCAAGTGATCCAGATTATTATGCTATTAAAACATTTGAATTTCATTATGATGCGTTATGGGTAAATGACATGTTGTTTTACTACATTGACATAGACAAGTGCTATTGACATGGTTTTACTGAGTGTGCAGGGTTTTGGATCTTGAGGATGCAGAGGCATCGATGGAACCCCTTGGAATCTGAATCAAGTCAGGGAGTGTGCCATTGGGGTTTGATTGTTTTTCTGTGATATTAGTGCATCTGACTAGATGATATGATATGGATATGTTCTAACATGATTTGTTGATGATGTAGGTTGACAATAGCTTGCCGACCAGACTCACATATGGAGTAAAGGGGTCGCACACAACTACCAGATATGTTGAGGGAGAGGTGTGGATAGCAGCCCTGCCATAGCCTACTAGCACTCCCGCTGTGGCTTGAACTGTAGGTTAACGATTACCTAGAGGACCCACGATGCTGTGAGGTAGACTACGACAGTCGCTCATGATGATTCTAAGGGGTGTGAAATAAGGCGGGGGCCTTATTTCTTAGAGGTCGTTAGTCTCCCACAAGTTCACCTAGCAGAGTGTTGACTCCAAGGGTTATTGATGTCTACCAATAAGTCAAGAGGTGGGTGGCACCGTTGGAGCACGTAGTGCATCCTGAAGGGAAGGTCGCACAAACAAACATATGAGCCAAGTCGCACCCTTGGAGAACCTAGTGCATCCTAAAGGGCATGTCGCGTTGATGATAATAGAGGGATGAACCTAGATGGTCGTAAGGAAAATAACATGTTAAGAAATTTTAAAACAATTTCCCTAATTAAATGTCACTCAGTACAAAATCTAAGTTCTAAGTCTAAAATTTCGCTAGGGGTAAAATTTTGTCTACCTATAAAATATATATATATATATATATATATATATATATACAATAAAAAAAAATAATAAAATTTAAGATAAAAACCACTTAAATAATAATTATGATCTTTATAAAATTTTGTAACATGAAGGGAGTAAGAAATTAAATTATTCATAAGAAATGAAACCTGTGGATATAAAGTGTAAAGAAGGAATTAATTATTTTATCTTTTGATAATTTAAGAAGATACTAAATTAATGATAAAAGGAAAAAGGGGTTAAATTCCACACCTACCTTTTTGAGTTCTAAGTAAAAGAGGAAAAAGGGAAAATAAAAAAAATAGGAAACTAGGGAAAGGAGGTAACATAAAAAGGAAAAAGGGGAGCTTAAGGGAAAAAGCGGGAAGTCAACTTAGTAAAGAATCTACATTTAAGAGCTTTTTAATTTTAAACTGAATTAGCATTTTCATAATAGGGAAAGCCTTTAAAACCTGTAAGGGAATATAGGGACACCTAGGAGTGATTCTAGGAGTAACTCTAGGTGGGTGAGGGAAATAAAGATAATTACTTAATTAAATTAATTAATTTATGGAGGAATGCAGGGGATGGGGGACACTTGTACGAAGAGGAAATTTTAGGAATTTATTTTCAAAACTTTAATTAAATGAGATTTTAGGAAGGAAGGGAAGTTCAAAACTCTATAAAAGAAAGGGAGGAGAAGGAGGAAGGATCATCTTTTGTTTGTGTAACGTTATGCTGCAGAAATATTGACTTGACTGATTTTCTTGTGGGAGTTGGGATACCCAACTCGAAGAGGAGTGGTAGCTCGGCCTTGCGAGGCGATCTGGGAGCTAGATGAAACCTCTGGATAGTGTGTGTGGCCCTTTTGCGGCTCGGGGGGCTAAGGGGAAAGAAGAGTACCCCTAGCATTGGCTGGGAGGTACTAGTGAAGTCTTAACGTTCGGTGAGTGGGAGTTGCACGAAGCACGTGGGAGGTCATTCGAAGAAGGTGATCAGGCAACGATACACTCTCTTCATTTGTGTATGATAGATTATATTAGGACTTATGCTTTTATCTACGTGTTTAATGGAGAAGTAAACTGAGTTATTTTTAAAACACGTGACTGAAATTTTTCTTAGCCTAGCTCGATGATTTGTTGACTGTGACCCATGCGATTGTTTTCCTTCATCCCTAGCATGCCAGTCCTCACCTGAGCAGTCGGCCAGGATCATGATATATGTTCGTCGGCTTAGCGTTAAAAGACCTATGGATCTCAACACCCTGCTTTTTTGTGCGAGGATGGTGAAGTGAATGACGAACTTATCCGTCTACCTCTGTTGTTGTCTTGGGCTGAAGGTTTTCGTTGTGTCCCGATGCATTTTTGTTAACCCTGCAGAATTGAATGTTGGGAAGTTTTTCTAAAAACTCGGCATGTTTTTACCTAGTGTTATCTCGTTTTTACTTCATTCTTTTTATCTCACTGGACATTCTACGTATTGCATTCTTGAAGGATTTATATTGCTAGATTGACTTTACGATTTTCAGTTTTGAGGGTGAACTTTTACCCTGTAACTTTACTCTTTGTTATTCAGTTTTAGAATGATAATTTACCTTCTAGGGCAGTTCTTTTTTCTTCTCTCCTATTCCAAGTTTGGAATCTTCCTCACAACGTATCTTTACTTTTTTCTTTACTCTTGATGAATGTGATTACTTATGTTTTTCCTCAGCAATCTCTTATTTAAAAATCAGTGATTGATGACAATGCTCAACAATAAAATTCTTGGCAGACGGCAAGGTTGGTCTCCAAGATTTTGGCAGCATGACAAGTTTTCTTTTTCTCATTACATTTTTTTTTATATATTTTATATCATATCTGTGCTGGATTTTACATCTCTGTGTTTTTACACCAATGATCCTTCTCCCTTTTGTAGTTAAATGCCCTGCTATATCATATCTCTCATTCAAGTGTTATCGTAATTTGCTATGTGATTTGTGCCAAATTTAACACCCATTTTTTTGCAAGTTGATTTAGGGGACCACAATTTTACCAGTTTCATTGAACTGTGAACTCACCTGATTTATTTTTATTGATTGCGATTTTTTTTTACCCGATAAAAAAAAGGGGGTTGATGATCGTTTTAGTCTGTGTTGATATCTTAAGACAGTGTCCTTTCACCTTTATTATTGGGTGACCTTATGGTGTTCTTACCAACCAGACCATTAACCACTCCACGTTTATTTGAACATGGAAGGAGATTAATACGCTGACCTCAGTTTCATACTTGGGTGTTTTAAATGAGAGTCTCTTTTGTGGGTCAACGTTCGCTACCTCATTTTATAGGTATCATTTGTTTTTATTTGGTGATTGCCTTACGTTTCCTTAAATTTAGTCTTACCCCTTGAGATAATCGGACCTTTATTTCTTAACAAATTTTTGAAAGCGACAAGTTTTACGCTGTTGTGAATTTTAATTCAAGACGCTGGATCACATCTTCCCTTTTCTTTAGGTCATTTAAACTATTCTTTTGATAATTAAATAGATAATTAATTAGTAGGCACACTAAGCACCAACAATGCGTAGTGGCAGTCATTCTGGTAGGCGTATGGCACCCTTTTTATTCATTCTAGATGGTTTGTCTACATTTATGTCCATATTAATGACAGTCAGAAACCTTTTTAAAGTTGTGTTGTTTCTATACATTTTCCGGGAATTCGCGTTTAAATGGCTACCTTGGATGCGTGGTGGCCTTGTGACAGATGCGAATAATGATAGGGTGTTGGTAGCGAACCCCCCTCCTGTTGATTTCTAACAACACCTTACGTATTTTACCTACCGTAAATTTGGACAGTAATTGATGTATGATAGCTGTTAGGACCACATATTGTACCCTTTTTGCCCATACTTTTTGCCATTATTATACCCTTGATCACCTGTATTTAAACTTATATTATCATTTCATCTGATCATTCCAAGGTATACAATGTCCTTTCTCATTACTATACGTTTAATCTGTTTTGCATGATATTTTACATCACTCTCGTACTTAACTATTGATTAGAAGTGCATAAGTGTCCATAACTGCAGATCAGCATTTGAGGCCTGTGCTGAAACACATAACTGTCCAAGATCATTGTTGTTGAACTAATGATGAAACACGGAGCTGCTACACAGTCCAAGGTCACATATGCTGAAACACAGAGCTGCTACACAGTCTGAGGTCGCATATGTTGAAACACGGCGCTGCTACACAGTCCGAGGTCGCATATGCCGAAACACGGAGCTGCTACACAGTTCAGGGATGCAGATGCTGAAACACGGAGCTATCACACAGTTTAGAATTACAGATGCTGAAACACAGAAGGAGACCGCCAGAACCAACGATGTTGAAGCACAAGCCATTACAGTTAGCGGTCAAGGCCAACACAGTCAAAAGTGCAATTCACGTGGTTGAAACAGCCCACGAATTGTGATGCTAAAACAACATCAGCAGCGATGAGAAGGAGCTGTTACACCAGCCGTAACAACAATACCTCATTCAGCTCTTGTATTAGCATTCGGTTGCGTGAGAATAGGACATCCTATGCTGATTTAGAAAGAAGATCCGATTTAGGATAGGATTAAGATATGCTTTGTAATGATTGTATCGAAGGGATTTCCTCTTTAAATTCAGGGGAAATCACCATTCAGATATCCAAGTTTTGATACATTGAAGCAACTCCAGAGAAGCGGGACGTATTCTATTCTTTCAATTTGTAATGTGATATTTCGAC
>ML778034.1:312120-340577 GCA_009831015.1 Picea engelmannii
ATAAGAAATAAAACCTGTGGATATAAATGTAAAGAGGGAATTAATTATTTTATCTTTTGATAATTTAAGAAGATACTAAATTATTGATAAAAGGAAAAAGGGGTTAAATTCCACACTTGCCTTTTTGAGTTCTATGTAAAAGGGGAAAGAGGGAAAATAAAAAAAATAGGAAACTAGGGAAAGGAGGTAACATAAAAAGGAAAAAGGGTAACTTAAGGGAAAAAGCGGGAAGTCAACTTAGTAAAGAATCTACATTTAAGGGCTTTGTAATTTTAAACTGAATTAGCAATTTCATAATAGGGAAAGCCTTTAAAACCTGTAAGGGAATCTAGGGACACCTAGGAGTGATTCTAGGAGTAACTCTAGGTGGGTGAGGGAAATAAAGATAATTACTTAATTAAAGAAATTAATTTATGGAGGAATGTAGGGGATGGGGGACACTTGTACGAATAGGAAATTATAGGAATTTATTATTAAAAATTTAATTAAATGAGATTTTAGGAAGGAAGGGAAGTTCAAAACTCTATAAAAGAAAGGGAGGAGAAGGAGGAAGGATCATCTTCTGTTTGGGTAATATTATGATGCAGAAATATCGACTTGACTGATTTTCTTGTGGGAGTTGGGATACCTAGATCGAAGAGGAGTGGTAACTTGACCTTGCGAGGCGAGCACCTCTGGATAGTGTGTGTGGCCCCTTTGCGGCTTGGGGGGATAAGGGGGAAGTAGAGTACCCCTATAATTGGTTAAGAGGTACTGGTGAAGTCTTAATGGTCAACAAGTGGGAGTTGCACGGAGCGCGTAGGATGTCATTCAGAGTGGCCTATTAGGAAACAGTATGCTCTCTTCATTTGTGTATGATATATTATATTAGGACTTATTCTTTTATCTATGTGTTTAATGGAGAAGTAAACTGAGTTATTTTTAAAACAGATGACTGAAATTGTTCTTAGCCTAGCTCGATGATTGTTGACTGTGACCCATCTAATTGTTTTCCTTCGTCCCTAGCACGCCAGTCCTCACCTGAGCTGTCGGCCAAGAGCTTGATCTACGGTCGTTGCCTTAGTTTTAAAAGACCTATGGATATCAACGCCCTGCTTTTCTATGCGAGGATGGTGAAGCGAAGGACAAACTCATCTGTCTACCTCTGTTGTTGTCCTGGGCTGAAGGTTTTCCTTGTGTTCTGATGCATTTTTGTTAACCCTGTAGAATTGAATGTTGGAAAGTTTTTCTAAAAACTCGACATGTTTTTACCTAGTGTTATCTCATTTTTACTTCATTGTTTTTATCTCACTAGACATTCTTTGTATTGCATTCTTGATAGCATTATATTGTTGGATTGACTCTGCAATTTTCACCTTTGAGGGTGAATTTTTACCCTATGACTTTACTCTTGGTTATTCAGTTTTAGAATGCTAATTTACCTTCTGGAACATTTTTTTTTTCTCTCCTATTCTGAGTTCGGAATCTTCCTCACAACGTATCTTTACTTTTGTCTTTACTCTTTTTGAATGTGATTACTTATGTTTTTCTTCAACAATCTCTTTTTTAAAAATCAGTGATTGATGACAATGCTCGACAATGAAATGCTTGGCAGATGACAAGGTTCATTTCCATGATTTTGGCAGCGTGCCAAGTTTTCTTTTTCTCACTACATGTTTTTTTATATATTTTATATCATCTCTATGTTGGATTTTACATCTCTGTGTTTTTACACCAGTGATCCTTCTCCCTTCTACAGTTAGATGCCCTGCTATATCATATCTCTCATTCGAGCGTTATCGTAATCTTCTTTGTGATTTGTGCCAACTTTAGCACCCATTTTTTTTCAAGTTGATTGAGGGGACCACGATTTTACCAATTTCATGAAACTGTGAACTCACCTAATTTATTTTTATTGAGTGCGATTTGGTTTTTTACCGCGATAAAAAAAAGGGGGTTGACGATCGTTTTAGTCTACGTTGATCTCTTAAGACAATGCCCTTTCACCTTTATTACTGTGCGACCTTATGGTATTCTTACCAGCTAGACCATTAACCACTCCACATTTATTTGAACATGGAAGGAGGTTAATACTCTGACCTCGGTTTTATACTTGCACGTTTTAAATGGGAGTCTCTACAGTGGGTCAATGTTCGCTACCTCGTTTTACTGGTAGAATTTGTTTTTCTTTTCTGACTGCCTTACATTTCCTTCAATTTAGTCTTAGCCCTTGAGATAATCAAACCTTTACAGCTCAACAAATTTTTTGAAAGAGACAAGTTTTACGCTGTCATGAATTTCAATTCAAGATGCTAGATCACGTCTTCCCTCTTCTTTAGGTCATTTAAACTGTTCTTTTGATAATTAAATAGATAATTAATTAGAAGGCGCACTAAGCACTAGTAGTGCACAGTGGCAGTCATTCTGGTATGCGTATGGCCCCCTTTTTATTCATTCTAGATGGTTTGTCTACATTCATGTCCATATTAATGATAGTCATAAACCTTTTTAAAGTTGTGTTGTTTCTATCCTTTTTCTTGGAATTCTCATTTAAATGGTTGCATTGGATGCGTGGTGGCCTTGTGATAGATGCAAATAATGACTGGGTGTTGGTAGAAAATCCCCCTCCTGTTGATTTCTGACAACACCTTAAATATTTTACCTACCATAAATTTGGATAGTAATTGATGTATGACAGCATGGGTAGATCCACCTTTTTTTTAAATGACAATTGTTTATATATGTCAGGTTACGAGCTTAAACCGTCAACACTATTACAGTATTTTAGGAACAAAGTTTTTAGCCATTACTACCCCACATTTACCATGGAGTTTTAATTTGAATGCCATACAACCAGTACCCAAGTAGTGATTTGTTTACACAGAGGTTTATATGGCTGATCTACTATAGCAGCAACTGAATGTCTTTGTGTTAGACCACAAGTTATGAACTGATTTTATTAATAGTTTTATATTAACATAGTTTTATATTAATATTGTTAAAGTTGTTAGATATGTTAAATGGTTCATGTAGTTTTTATTTTGTCGATTTATTTAGACTTGTAAAATTAGATGACAATTATAATGATATTGATTAATGTTGCTAAATAATGTTGAATTGTTAATTTTAGAGTTGTAATTATTGATTAATCTAGACTTGTTAGTTTAGATATGAAATTGATGTTAATTGGATATATAATTATCACCTATTGCTAACTCAGACACGCTCATTTGAGTCGTAATCCATGTTAAGCTTGGTTGGCAATTATGGTCTAATGGAATTTAGACTGGTTATTTGGTCTATATTGAAGGCCTATTTAAATCATAAATTTTTACCTTTAGCGTTGAGTAATGGTAGGTTTTGATGAAGTCAATTTTTTTAGCTTGTGCTTCCCGTTGAGGGTGTGGTTGCTCATTTCAATTAATGGTGTATTGGGTTGTAAATTTTTTATGTGCTTGGTCTGCTTGTGTCGGGCAGGATGTAGATGCCTCCTTGTTTCTCAAAACAATCGCCATCCCTGAGACCATAAATGGTCAAAATCAATGGGAACTTGGGCTTTAGCATTTCTTATGTGTCCTGGAGATCCTAACCATTGTAGGGTAGGACGGTCGGGTTGTCATTTTTATTCTTGTTGGTTGAATCTCATACATTGCTTCTTGGTGATTGATGAGCTTCTATGTTGGGTTTTCATGTTGTTGTTGCATGAGTTTCTTGCATCTATTCGTCGTTGTGATGTGTTTTCGATTATATTGTCCTTACTACCATTCTACACATGCACACACACAAAAAAAAAAAAAAACAATTTCACTTATTAAGGAAGGCTTGTTGTCGTAACCAACGTGAGCTGGTACGTTACACCTTGCTAGTGCAATACTTTTGACAATGGAATTATATAAATATAGGTTATTGTTTAAATGTTTTATGGCACAATATGTTTGGTAATAGTATGTTTATACTTATTGAATGTTTCATAAATATTTGGTGGAACAATGTAATAGGAAATAGTTATATACATGTATATAAATTGTTGTGTAAATATTTTATGGCACAGTGGTATTTTGACTTTAGACATATATATGTAGGTTGTTGCATAAACACTTTGGTATATATGTGTATAATCTGCTAAGGATAGTAGTATAGCCCATGTGGTTAGGATAAAATAAAACACTTATAGGATTACAAGGAGTCAAGGTCTCGAGGAGGAGATAAAGTCTTATAATTTCACTTATAAAATAGATTTAATAAGTATTAATGTGGAAGAAGAAGTTCTTAAGCTCCTTGTAACAAGATTAAAGTTAAATATGCCTTTAATTTGAGAATCTATGACCACAAAGAAATTTTTGTTTTATGGTAATTAGAGTGTAACATCCTTCTCTGGCGCACTGAGAAAACTTATTATTTGAGGACACTTGCTCGCAAGTGATCTAGACTTTTCTGATGTTAAAACATTTATACTTGATTATGATGCTTTATGATAGACAACATGATGTTTTACTATTTGATGTAGATAGGTGATATTGACTCAGTTGTATTGAGTGTTCAGGGTTTTGGACCTTGAGAATGCAGAGGCATTGGTGGAACCCCTTGGACTCCGGATTGAGTCAGGGAGTGTGTTATTTGGGTTGATTTATTTACTGTGATATTTCATTGATTTGATGATTTGATGTTGACATGTTCTAACACGATTGTCGATGATGCAGGCTGACGATAGATTGTCGACCAGACTCACATATGGAGTAAAGGGGCCACACACGATTTCCAGAGAGGTTGAGGGAGAGGGGTGGACATTAGCCCTGCCACCGCCTACTAGCACTCCCGTCGTGGATCGAACTGTAGGTTAACGATTACCTAGTTCGAGACTGCGACATTCACTCATGATGATTCTAAGGGGTGCGCAATAAGGCGGGGGCCTTATTCCTTAGAGCCCTTAGTCTCCCACAAGTTCACCTGGCGGAGTGTTGACTCCATGGGTTATATATGTATACCAATCAGTCTAGTTGGTGAGTGGCACCCTTGGAGCACGTGGTGCATCCTGAAGGGCACGTCGCATAAAAGAAACACAAGAAGTGAGTGGCACACTTGGAGCACGTGGTGCATACTGAAGGGCACGTTGCGCAAAGGAAACGAACGAGGCGAGTGGCACCCTTGGAGCACGTGGTGCATCTTGAAGGGCACGTCTCATTGATGTGGATGGTGGAAACAAACCTAAATAGCCCTAATACAATAACGCCTTAATAAATTCTTAAAATGACTCCCCTAAACAATTGTCGACCAGTTCAAAATCTAAACCTAAGTCACAAAAAAAAAACTTCTCTAAGATAAAAATTTCATTTAACTTTAAGGAAAAAGGCCCTAACTCTAACTCTAAAAAGAGCCTAACCCTAATTCTAAATGAGATATCTCCAATGAATCTTGACCTAATCCTATACCCAAATATCATTATTAATAGCAATTAACCCTAATAACCATTAAAATAATTAAGCAAAACATCATTATGAGATTTTAGGCTAGAGTTCACACCTCACTGCAGTGCAAGGAGAATACAATTTTTAGAACGCACTTGAGCTCTAGTTCTTGGATTTATTAACGTTAACTTCATCCAACTATCAACCAATATATCAACGGATACAAGATTTCATAATCCTTTTCAACCAGTTAACTTTTAATGAACTCATAAATTTTATTCAAATTGAAACATAACTTTTCTTAAAAATAAAAATATACATAAATACAGTTTTAGTTAACTCAGAGTGAACCAATAGTAATAAAATTATTTAACGAGCAGGAGTATAAAAGTATGAGTTTAAAAATAAAATGAAAATATGCATTAGCGCGTTTACCTTTTTGGTTTTTTTAAAAAAAGAAAAAAAAAAAAGAGAAATTAATTTTGGAGAAATGTAGGGGGATGAGTGACACTTGTAAGACAGAGAATTTTTAAAGGGTTTTCACGAAAACTTAAATTAAATATGATTTAGGGCAAGGAGGGGGTCTCAAAACAATATAAAAAATAAAAGGAGGGTTAGGGTTAGGGATGGTTATGCTGTCGAATTGAGACTGGACTGATTGCTTGTGAGGAGTTGGGATTTTCTCAGCTGGGAATATAGTGGTAGCTCAGCCTTGGAGGTGAGCTGGGAAGATAGACTTAACATCTAGATCTTGTGTGTCCCCTTTGCGGCTCGGGGGGGCTAAGGGGGAAGCAGAGTACCCCTAGTGATTGGCTGGGAGGTACCAGTGAGGTCTCGGCGGTCGGCGAGCAGGAGCGACACGGAGCTCAAGTGTGGGATAGCATCTTTCGATTGTTCAACGTCGGTCTCAGGTATGCAAGTGTGTTGTTGGTTTAAGAATTAAAAAAAAATTGGTTCAATCTTAGTATATTTAAATCTTAGTATATGATTCCCTTCATGACGACAGTGGGGCAGCTGACTATCATCATTTCGAACCCTTGGGATTTTTATTTTTTCCACCTATTCCACAGGTTGGATCCACTTGAAATTTTTTTTTACCCATATTCCTGTCCCTCAAAAAATCTAAACTTGCAAGTTTTCCAATCCAAATCATAAATTTCTTTTTAGTGGTGGATATTTTGAGTTCCAGGGTTGTCTATCTCTTTTCCAAGATCGTTGTGCCAGGTTACATCTCTGTTCTAAAGTCAATCTGTGGGGTTTCCTATTAGATATCTATCTATCTTGCGTTGTTGTATCTCGTATTAGATTTTCAACTAGCGGTGGTCAGGTATTAAAAATATTTCATTATCAGCTCCACACTTCGACTTTCGTTGAACCAATTTCCTGGACTAATTTTGCAGTGCATGGTTAATTTGCACGATTAGTTACAGTGATTATAGGCATCAGTTTAATCGCCACTTCAAAGGGCGAACCCGAGTTTGTGTGTGACAGTAGGGTTCTATTGTTGATTTGGCTGTACCTCTACCACTATTAATTTAGATCCGAAGGACCACTGAAACAATCCAGGTCTTACCGATTATCAACTCACCCTCTCCAGTAAACTATTGTTCCCCAAATCGTGAGTATACTGTCGAAATCTCCAGGGGTTCGATGTTCCCTCCTTCACATTTTGTCTAGGATATTTTTCCATTTGGTTGGGAGGTCAACTGGTTCCTACTGTCAAGTTTCAAAGTTAAATGTCGATCTCGTTTCATTGTGAAGCTCAACACTCGACTGTCACTCATCCTTGGGGGGGAAACTCAACCTAACCTCGTTACTGTGATACCTGCGCTTGGTTGTCGTACCTATGCCTACACCTGTGGCCAGCAAAAATTTGGGTGTAATTGTTAGGTAAATCCTTTAACTCCCTCTTTGAACACACTGCAACAGTGACAACATTGTACGCCTGGACCCTTTCATAATCGACGTGCAGTCAGACACTCGGTTCTCATTGTCAGACCCAGATTGTTACCGGATGAGAAAAAGAAACAAAAAAATCACAGAACTTAACCCCCGGTCTGTCTATATTTATTACCATAATAAATTCGCGTGGTGATATTGTCCAGGGCGTGGGAAGTAATAGCCACGCTTCTAGTTGTCAGATTCACCTAACCCTGCCAGCGAATTTCTGGGTGCATTTTTCACTTTTGCCTTGACATATTAACCTTTTTACCTTCTGGGAATTTGCGCCATGAAGAAAACAAATTCAGTTGGTCTCAGAAATGGATAATTCACCTTTATTGTTAAGTATTACATATGTTCTGAAATTGTCGTTTTTGCTGTTATAAACCGATGTGCGGGGGTCAAAGAATTGTTACTGTATTTTTACATTGGTGTAGTAATTGAAATGGTGAACCACTTATTAATTTGCATATGCTCTTGATCATTCAATGAAATAGATATGTTGGGGCACTACTCTACTTGAAATTGTATACAACTTATTAATTTGTATATACCCTTGATCATTTAATGAAAATAGATATGTTGATAAGTTTAAGGAGTGAATGGTAAAATTTGGGATCTTTAATTATTTTACATGAAGTGAATAATTCCATAAAATGGCACTGTCATACTCAATTATTGCTTAAACATGAATAGCAAGAAGGATTCAATTAACTTTAACATAAAGGATTTAATTAAATTTAATAATTGTATAATTACTTTTCTGCTTCTATTTCATTATTGTAATTTAGTATCACATATTCACATGACAGGGCTAAAAATGAGGGTCAAATAGTATTTCCTGCATAGTTGCTATAGTCATTATTCGGAAAGAAGAAGGAAATAATGAAATTTAATAATCTAAGGGTATTGAAAGTGTTTTCAATGGGTCTAGTAAAATATTATCCGAAATGTAGAAAGAAATTTAGTTTTCTTTTGTTCCAAAAAGGTCCCACTTTCTTTTAATTAAACAATAAATATTTGTATCGACTTTATCCATTTATTGCATTATGTGGCAGATCTTTTATTTAACCTTATCATTTTATTATATTACCAGGATATTTTATTAATTTAGATGATACCTCATAAGAAAGGAGAGAGGTTGTGTCATAATGATTTTAGATTTAAGTTACACTTATGAATAATATATCATTATCGTTATATATCATTAGGACATTTTATTAATTTAGATGATATCTCAAGAAAAGAGAGTGGATGTGTTTTAATGATTTTAAGTTAAAGTAATGCTTATATAATTGGTTTCCATTATGGAGTTGGCAATAAATACGTTCAGGGGTGGGTTACCTTGATAACATTGCAGGTGGTCAGATGCGGGATTACCTTGTTGTTAAGGAAGGTGCTTCTATTCCCATGTTCTAGATGGTTGAATGATGATTATCTCACTATTGTGCAATTAGACTTCTCGTCACAATTTAAGTTTCATATTTTAGACCTGTGCGCAAAAGGAATTTATGTTATAATGAATGATGGATCCCAACATTTCCTTGCATTATAGATTTATCAATGATTATTGGAATAACAACCCTTGCACTATGTACAAAGTGAGATTGTTTTAATGCGTCAATAAATAATGATGATGATGGATTGATTTAGAGCCATATTATTTCTACAGGGTTAATTAGAGTTAATGTATGATGGTTAATAGTAAGAAGTACTCTCACCCTTGGTTTAATGGAATGTGGTTAATAGAACAAATCATAGTTAATCTTTGATGGTTGCGACCTTATCTTGGGTTCAGTAGGCATTGGTATTATTGTGTCAGGTGGGATGTAGACACTTCCAGGTAACCTGAGGAGATATGTCTCTGTGTGTGTGATTATTCCGTGTAAAGAATCCAGTGCCGTATCAAGAGTCTCAGGCCATTTAAATGCAGGGTTTCCACTCTTGTGACACACCTGACAGAGATTACTAGTTTCTACCTGAGTAGTCGTCCAGGAGCCTATCTAACCTTCTCTCTCTCCGGAGCAACGAACTAAGATTAAATGCCCTGCTTTCCTATGCAGAAATAGTAAGATCTACTACTATGGATCCTTCCCTCTATGTTCGTACTGTGCATAACCCAGTATGTCGTTAAATGTGTGCATTGCGTGCCTTCTGTCTATGGTCGTTTATTGCTTGCAGTTACTAGTTGTGTGCCTTCAGTCTTCTTGTGCTGAACATCGCGGTTGCGACTTGTTGGTTGTCGAGTGGAAACGTAGAGTCAAGTGTGTCTGTTAATTCTACACGCGCGCACACACCTTAAACAAAGAAAAAAAAAATTGCACTTGTTGTCAGAGATGTTGTTGTAATGAGGAGGTCGTTACATATGGTATCAGAGTCGGTTCAACCCACGACTTGGGATTCACTACGGCTTCCGTGACATGATTTGATTGAGTATACTGTTGCTGATCGAGTTGATTGTGTGTGTGTAGGTAATCATGGTTAGAGGGCGTCGCGGAGGTAAACGATAGGGTGCTAGGGGAGGAGGCGTGACGCCTCCAGTAGCATCCAGGCCTGAGGGGTCTAACCCCCAGGGAGGCAAGCAGGTTCTCAGACAGGAGAAGATAGTCGTTGGAGACGTGGTCGAGATCATGAGGTCCTTTCAGCGCATGTTTGAGGCACTGATTAGCCGATTCTATAGAGACGAGACCAGGGCGCCGACACCCGCTGAGGTTCCGCCGCGTGCATCGACCGTTGCTGGTAGCATTCACTGTGAACTCGAGAAGGTAAAATTTCCCAAGTTCTTTGGTGCCCCGGACGATGCAGCCGCCGAGGCATGGTTGGAGAATATGGCGATGTTCTTCACACTTCGCGATTATACCTCCAACATGAAGGTCCGCATGGCGGTCTTTCAACTGAGCAGGAGCGCTCTACTATGGTGGAAGACGCTCCTGCTGCAGTTGAACAAGGCCGTGGAAGATGTGTCATGGGAACTGTTCGAGGAATGGTTCCGAGAGAGGTATATTTCAAAGGAATTCATTGAGCATCAACTCAATGAGTTCAACACATTACGACAGGGAGGTTTTACGGTGCCTGAGTACGAGGCAGATTTTATGGAGCTGGTCTGGTATTCTCTGCACCTTAACACTGAGAAGCTCAAAGTCGACAAGTTCTTTTTTGGCCTTAACGGTAGCCTGCGTGCAAAGGTTAGGATCTTGATGCCTCAAACCTTGCACGATGCTGTCCAAAAGGCCCTCATAGCAGAGGAGGAGCTTATCAGTGGGGGTCAGACCAGGACTCCAGCGAGACCAGTCGGGTAGGGTTCATCTGGTACGTCGCATCATCTGACACCAGCGAGACATACGCCGGGATATCATGGCTTCCAGAGGGGATCCACGTTTGCTACACCCCAACGACCACCACCTTAGCAGCGGACACCTTATCAAGGACCACAGTACCAAGAACAATGTCACCCGTAGCAACAGCAGTTTAGGCCTGTTCAGCAGAACAGACCAGGGTTTCAGGCAGGTGGGAAGTCATCTTCTACTTCGGGTACCAGGACTACTGGGATGAATAAGGGATGTTGGATGTGTGGGGAGCCACACTACCAACGCGACTATCCTATGGAGAGGACCAGGGCGTCCAGATCAGCCAGACCCGCTACCATGGGAGATATGGGAAAGGCCCATCGGATTCTTGCAGCGGTGAATAACCGCCAGGTAGAGCACCAGTCGACTGTTCTCGAGACGACAGGTACTGTTGCTGACCAAACCCTTAGTATTTTGACAGACCCAGGTGCTACTAAGAGTTTCATTTATGGTGCAACACTAAAAAGGATAAAGGTAAAGGCAGTCGAACAGGATGAGTTTAGCTTCATGGAGATGGATTCGGGAGCCAAACAGAAGGTGGGAGGAAAGGTTATGGGCTATGCCCTTAACTTGGGAGAGTTTGTCACGAGGGTCAACTTGTACGTCACGATCTGAGGATCTTATGACGTCGTGATTGGTATGGATTGGTTGGAATTGCATGAGGCGATACTCAACTGTAAGATGAAATGGTTGAGCTTGGTTGATGATGAAGGACAAAGACGTGTGATTGTAGGACAGAACTAGGGTGTTTCCCTGAGGTTCATCTCTTCCTTACAGTTACAGAAGAGTATGCGCAAGGGGTGCAAGATTTATGCAATCCTCGCACTAAATGAAAAGGGAATAGCGGAAGGTCTAGAACACCTTCTGGTGGTGAAGGAGTTTGCGGACGTGTTTCCAGAGGAGTTATCTGGGATGTCGTCGAAAAGGGAATTGGAGTTTACCATAGACCTAAAACTGGGGATCGAACTGATAGCAAGAGCACCTTATCGGATGTTGACCCCGGAGTTGCAAGAGCTAAAAATGCAACTGAAGGAGTTGTTGGACCTAGGACTGATACGCCCTAGTGTGTCGCCGTGGGGTGCACCAATTATTTTCATACGAAAGAATGATGTATTGTGGAGGCTTTGCATTGACTACCATCAACTGAACAAGGCTACGATCAAGAATCAATATCCCTTACCTAGAATTGATGATCTGTTCGATCAAATGAAGGGTGCAACGGTGTTCTCCAAGATCGATTTGCAATCAGGGTATCACCAGTTGCGGATCAAGGAGGATGACGTCCCTAAGACCGCCTTTAAGAAGAGATTTGGACATTACGAGTTTACTATTTTACCATTTGGACTGACAAACGCCCTAGGGGTATTCATGAGTTTGATGAATGGGGTGTTTCGCGAGTACGTGGACAAGTTCGTCCAAGTATTCATTGACGATATTTTGATCTACTCTCAGACGACGGAGGAGCATGACGAGCACTTGCGCTTGGTGCTACAGTGTCTACGAGAGCACAAATTGTATGGGAAGTTGTCCAAATGCTCTTTTTATCAATCAAGGATTTACTACTTAGGGCATGTCATCTCCGACGAAGGTATCGCCGTGGATCCAACCAAGGTTGAGGCTATTATGGAATGGCCTGCACCGACGAATGTCACAGAAGTGTGTAGTTTCATGGGTTTAGCAGGATACTATCGACGGTTTGTCGAGGGATTTTCAAAGATAGAAAATCTGATCACGGAGTTGCAGAAGAAAAACAAGAAGTTTGTTTGGATCGAGGAATGCGCGAAAGCATTTCGAAGGCTTAAGGAGTTGTTGACCACAACGCCGATACTAAAAGTCCCTGACATGGACGCAGACTTCTTGGTATGCACTGACGCATCCAAGGAAGGTTTAGGCGGAGTCTTGATGCAAAACGGATGAGTGATTGCTTACATTTCAAGGAAACTGAGAAAGCATGAGGAGAACTATGCGACGCATGATTTGGAGATTTTAGCCATCGTATATTCCTTGAAGGTTTGGAGACACTACCTTGTTGGATGAAAATTTGAATTAAAGACTGATCATTGTGGACTACAACACATTTTTACGCAAAGCATCCTGAACGCGTGACAACGACGTTGGTCGGAATTGCTTAGCGAGTACAACTTCAAGATTACTTACATAAAGGGAACAGTGAACCAAGTGGCGGATTCCTTGAGTCAGAGGCCACGCATCTTTTTGGTGTTACCTCTTCAGACAAATCTACGTGAGAAGATTCTCACTTTACAGCGTGATGATGACTGGTACAAAGAAGTCAAGGATTTTATCAGACAAAACACAATGATGGTACCATGATATGAGGGATATTCATTGGATAGTGATGGTTTATTGACGTTTAGAAGTCGGATTTACGTACCACCAAACGACGAGTTGAGGAGGTTGATCCTGAATGAGGCTCATAGAGCAGTTTATATGGCTCACCCAGGAGTCACGAAGATGAGGGCAGACCTTAAACCCTTAATCTTCTGGAAGGGAATGAAGGCTGACATAGTCAACTTTGTGGCTAGATGTCTAGAGTGTCAGCTGGTAAAGGCTGAGCTTAGACACCTGACAGGTTTACTTCAACCACATGCCATTCCGGAATCGAAATGGGAAGTTATTTCGATGGATTTTATTGTTGGATTGCCACTGACAACAAGGAGACACGACTCGATTTTTGTAGTAGTAGACACTCTGACGAAGGGTGCTCACTTATTCCTGTGTGTACGACATATCAGGCACGTGACATAGAGAGAGTTTTCATCAATGAGATTATGAGGCTACATGGCATGCCTAAGAAGATTATATCCGATCGAGGATGGGTGTTTACTGGATGATTTTGGACGAGTTTCCAAGAGGCTTTGGGGACCCAACTTAACTTTAGTACTGTGTATCACCCAGAGACGGAAAGACAGACCGAATGAATGAACCAAACCTTGGAAGACATGTTGCGCATGTACGTGATGGACCAACAAAAGCATTGGGAGGAATTCTTGCCTCTAGTAGAGTTCGCTTACAACAACAGTTACCAGAGCACCATTAAGATGGCACCTTTCGAGTTTCTTTATGGGGTGACCGTGTCGAACGCCCGTGGAAGAGAAAATGAAAACCATAAGACAAAGGATTAAGGAAGCGTAGTATCGACATACGAGTTATGCTGATGCGCACCGAGTCGACCGTAGTTACAAGGTCGGCGATCGAGTCTTCTTGAGGGTTAAACCGCATAAGAGTTCGATCAAGTTTGGAAAGGGAGCTAAACTCTCTCCTAGGTTTGTGGGACCTTTCGAGATCATGGAGAGAAAGGGGCCCGTGGCCTATCGACTAGCCTTGCTTGATTCTTTGAGGCGTATGCACGATGTTTTTCATGTATCTGTTCTGAGACATTATATTAGTGATCCTACACACGTGATTGACACGAGTTCCTTGTAGGTATCGGACAAGGGAGCGCTCATGACTGAGCCGGTCCACATCTTACATCATCGCGTTCGATAGTTACGATGTCAAACGGTAGATCAGGTCAAGATCTAGTGGGACATTTATAGTCCGCACTCGGTGACCTAGGAGGACGCATATGCTATGCGTCAACAGTTTCCATTTTTGTTTGATAGATAGACTTATGATACTGTGATACTTTTATTTCGACATTTATACTAAGAAACTTTAGGACGAAGTTTAGACCAAGAGGGCGTGTATGTAACATCCCGCTCTGGCGCACTGAGAAAACATATTATTTGAGGACACTTGCTCGCAAGTGATTTAGGCTTTTCTGATGTTAAAACATTTATACTTGATTATGATGCGTTATGATAGATGACATGATGTTTTACTATTTGATGCAGACAGGTGCTATTGACTAAGTTGTATTGAGTATGCAGGGTTTTGGACCTTGAGGATGCAGAGGCATCGGTGGAACCCCTTGGACTCCGGATTGAGTCAGGGAGTGTGCTATTTGGATTGATTTATTTACTGTGATATTTTATTGATTTGATGATTTGATGTTGACATGTTCTGACACGATTGTCGATGATGCAGGATGATGATATCTTGTCAACCAGACTCACATATGGAGTAAAGGGGCCACACACGATTTCTAGAGAGGTTGAGGGAGAGGGGTGGACAACAGCCCTGCCACCACCTACTAGCACTCCCGTCGTGGCTCAAACTGTAGGTTAACGATTACCTAGTTTGAGAGGATCCACGATGCTGTGAGGGCAGACTGCGAAAGTCACTCACGATCATTCTAAGGGACGCGCAATAAGGCAGGGGCCTTATTCCTTAGAGCCCTTAGTCTCCCACAAGTTCACCTAGCGGAGTGTTGACTCCAGGGGTTATAGATGTCTACCAATCAGTCCAGCTGGCGAGTGGCACCCTTGGAGCACGTGGTGCATCCTGAAGGGCACATCACACAAAAGAAACACAAGAAGCGAGTGGCACCGTTGGAGCACGTGGTGCATCCTGAAGGGCACGTCGCGCAAAGGAAACAAACGAGGCGAGTGGCACCCTTGGAGCACGTGGTGCATCCTGAAGGGCACGTCACATTGATGTGGATGGAGGAAACAAACCTAAATATCCCTAAGACAATAATGCCTTAATAAATTCTTAAAACAACTCCCCTAAACAATTGTCGTCCAGTTCAAAATCTAAACCTAAGTCAAAAAAAAAAAAACTTCTCTAAGATAAAAATTTTGTTTAACCTTAAGGAAAAAGGCCCTAACTCTAACTCTAAAAAGAGCCTAACCATAATTCTAAATGAGATAGATCCAATGAATCTTGACCTAATCCTATACCCAAATATCATTATTAATAGCAATTAACCCTAATAACCATTAAAATAATTAAGCAAAACAACATTATGAGATTTTAGGCTAGAGTTCACACCTCATTGCAGTGCAAGGAGAATACAATTTTTAGAACGTACTTGAGCTCTAGTTCTTGGATTTATTAACGTTAAATTCATCCAACTATACAACCAATATATCAACGGATACAAGATTTCATAATCTTTTTCAGCCAGTTAACTTTTAATGAACTCATAACTTTTATTCAAATTGAAACATAAATTTTCTTAAAAATAAAAATATACATAAATATAGTTTTAGTTAACTCAGAGTGAACCAATAGTAATAAAATTATTTAACGAGCGGGAGTATAAAAGTATGAATTTAAAAATAAAATTAAAAGATGCATTAGCGCATTTACCTTTTTGTTTTTTAAAAAAAAAAAAAAAAAAAAGAGAGAAATTAATTTTGGAGAAACGTGGGGGGATGAGTGACACTTGTAAGACAAAGAACTTTTAGAGGGTTTTCACGAAAAATTAAATTAGATGTTATTTAGGGCAAGGAGGGGGTCTCAAAACACTATAAAAAACAAAAGGAGGGTTAGGGTTAGGGATGGTTATGCTGTTGAATTGAGACTGGACTGATTATTTTTGAGGAGTTGGGATTTTCTCAGCTGGGAATAGAGTGGTAGCTCAGCCTTGGAGGTGAGCTAGGAAGCTAGACTTAACATATGGATCTTGTGTGGCCCCTTTGCGGCTCGGGGGGCTAAGGGGGAAGCAGAGTACCCCTAACGATTGGCTGGGAGGTACCGATGGGGTCTCGGTGGTCGGAAAGCGAGAGTGGCATGGAGCTCAAGTGTGGGATAGCATCTTCGGATTGTTCAACGTCGGTCTCAGGTACGCAAGTGTGTTGTTGGTTTAAGAATAAAAAAAAAATCTGTTTAATCTTAGTATATGATTCCCTTCTTGACGAGAGTGGGGCGGCTGACTATCATCATTTCGAACCCTTGGGATTTTTATTTTTTCCACCTGTTCCATAGGTTGGATCCACTTGAAATTGTTTTTTACCCATATTCGTGTCCCTCAAACAATCTAAACTTGCAAAGTTTTCTAATCCAAATCATAAATTTCTTTTTACTGGTGGATCTTTTTAGTTCCAGGGTTGTCTATCTCTTTCCCGAGATCATTGCGCCAGGTTGCATCTCTGTTCTAAAGTCAATCCACGGGGTTCCCTATTAGATATTTGTCTGCCATGCGCTGTTGTATCTCGTATTAGATTTTCAACCAGCGGTGGTCAGGTATTAAAAATATTTCATTATCAGCTCCACACTTCGGCTTTCGTTGAACCAATTTCCTGGACTAATTTTCCAGCGCATGCTTAATTTGCACGATTAGTTACAGTGATTATAGGCGTCAGTTTAATCGCCACTTCAAAGGGTGAACCCGAGTTTGCGTGTGACAGTAGGGTTCTATTTTGGATCTGGCTATACCTCTACCACTATTAATTTAGATCCGAAGGACCAATGAAACAATCCAGGTCTTACCGATTATCAACTCACCCTCGCTAGTAAACTATTGTTCTCCAAATCGTGAGTATACTGCCGGAATCTCCAGGGGTTCGATGTTCCCTCCTTCACATTTTGTCTGGGATATTTTTCCATTTGGTTGGGAGGTCAACTGGATCCTACCGTCAAGTTTCAAAGTTAAATTTCGATCTCGTTTCATTGTGAAGCTCAGCACTCGGCTGTCACTCATCCTTGGGGGGGGAAACTCAACCTAACCTCGTTACAGTGATACCTGCATCTGGTTGTCGTACCTATGCCTGCACCTGTGGCCAGCGAAAATTTGGGCGTAATTGTTAGGTAAATCCTTTAAATCCCTCTATGAACGTGCTGCAACAGTGACAACACAGTACGCCTAGACCCTTTCATAACCAGCGTGCAGTCAGACACTCGGTTCTCGTTGTTAGACCCAGATTGTTACCGGACGAGAAAAAGAAACAAAAAAATCATAGAACTTAACCCCCGGTCTGTCTATATTTATTACCATAATAAATTCCCGTGGTGAGATTGTCTAGGGCGTGGGCAATAATAGCCACGCTTCCAATTGTCAGATTCGCCTAACCCTGCGAACGCATTTCTGGGTGCGTTTTTCAGTTTTGCCTTGACATATTAACCTTTTTACCTTCTGGGAATTTGCGCCATGAAGAAAACAAATTCAGTTGGTCTAAGAAATGGATAATTCACCTTTATTGTTAAGTATTAGATATGTTCTGAAATTGTCATTTGTGTTGTTATAAACCGATGTGCGGGGGTCAAAGCATTGTTACTGTATTTTTACATTGTTGTAGTAATTGAAATTGTGAACCACTTATTAATTTGTGTATGCTCTTGATCATTCAATGGAATAGATATGTTCGGGCACTACTCTACTTGGAATTGTATACAACTTATTGATTTGTATATACCCTTGATCATTCAATGAAAATAGATATGTTGATAAGTTTAAGAAGTGAATGGTAAAATTTGGGATCTTTAATTATTTTACATGAAGTGAATAATTCCATAAAATGCCACTGTCATACACAATTATTGATTAAACATGAATAGCAAGAAGGATTCCATTAACTTTAACATAAAAGATTTAATTAAATTTAATAATTGTATAATTACTTTTGTGCTTCTATTTCATTATTGTAATTTAGTATCACATATTCACATGACAGGGCTAAAAATGAGGGTCAAATAGTATTTCCTGCATAGTTTCTATAGTCATTATTCGGAAAGAAGAAGGAAATAATGAAATTTAACAATCTAAGGGTATTGAAAGTGTTTTCAATGGGTCTGGTAAAATATTATCCGAAATGTAGAAAGAAATTTAGTTTTCTTTTGTTCCAAAAAGGTCCCACTTCCTTTTAATCAAACAATAAATATTTTTATTGACTTTATCCATCTATTGCGATATGTAGCGGATCCTTTATTTAACCTTATCATTTTATTATATTACCAGGATATTTTATTAATTTAGATGATACCTCATAAGAAAGGAGAGAGGTTGTGTCATAATGATTTTAGATTTAAGTTACGGTTATGAATAATATATCATTATCGTTATATATCATTAGGAAATTTTATTAATTTAGATGATATCTCAAGAAAAGAGAGTGGATGTGTTTTAATGATTTTAAGTTAAAGTAATTCTTATATAATTGGTTTCCATTATGGAGTTGGCAGTAAATACGTTTAGGGGTGGGTTACCTTGATAACATTGCAGGTGGTCAGATGTGGGATTACCTTGTTGTTAAGGAAGGTGCTTCTATTCCCATGTTCTAGATGGTTGAATGATGATTATCACACTATTGTGCAATTAGACTTCTCGTCACAATTTAAGTTTCAGATTTTAGACCTGTGCGCAAAAGGAATTTATGTAATAATGAATGATGGATCCCAACGTTTCCTTGCATTATAGATTGATCAATGATTATTGGAATAACAACCCTTGCACCATGTACAGAGAGAGATTGTTTTAATGTGTAAATAAAGAATGATGATGATGGATTGATTTAGAGCCATATTATTTCTACAGGGTTAATTAGAGTTAATGTATGATGGTTAATAGTAAGAAGTACTCTCACCCTTGGTTTAATGGAATGTGGTTAATAGAACGAATCATAGTTAATCTTTGATGGTTCCGACCTTATCTTGGGTTAAGCAGGCATTGGTCTTATTGTGTCAGGCGGGATATAGAAACTTCCAGGTAACCTGAGGAGATATTTCTGTGTGTGTGATTATTCCGTGTAAAGAATCCAGTGTCGTATCAAGAGTCTCGGGCCCTTTAAAGGCAGGGTTTCCACTCTTGCGACACACCTGACGAAGATTACTAGTTTCTGCCCGAGTAGTCGGCTAGAAGCCTATCTGACCTTCTCTCTCTCCGAAGCAATGAACTAAGATTAAATGCCCTGCTTTCCTGTGCAGAAATAGTAAGATCTACTACTATGGATCCTTCCCTCTGTTTTCATACTGTGCATAACCCAGTATGTTGTTAAATGTGTGTGTTGTGCGCCTTGTGTCTATGGTCGTTTATTGCTTGCAGTTACTAGTTGTGTGCCTTCAGTCTTCTTGTGATGAAAATCGCGGTTGCGACTTGTTGGTTGTCAAGTGGCGACGTAGAGTGAAGTGTGTCTATTACTTTTACACGCGCGCACACAACTTAAACAAAGAAAAAAAAATTGCACCTGTTATCAGAGATGTTGTCGTAACGAGGAGGTCGTTACATAGAGGTACATTACATATTACCCTTGAAATTAATCAATTAGTACATTACCATTGCAATTAATAAATTAAGCTATTACTACTCGAATTAAAAAATTAATCTAATTAAGCAATTAATTTAATACCATTGTAGCCATTAATCTATTAGAGCAGATAATTGTCATACTATTATTCCACAATTTAACTATTATGTAGCAATTAAAAGACTTTATAATTCCTATGGGATGATAAAAATCATTTCCTAATTGTATAATGAAAGAATGTCAAACCATAATGTGGATGGATTAATAGTATATTTCTACTCATTAATTCTAATAGTTGCAAGCATCTAATGCTTATGGAATCGATCTCCAATATAAAGCGCACTAGCATGTGATAATCCATTATTGGTAACTAGAATTCCATACATTAGAAAATGCAGTAAACTGTTTATAATAAAATATGCATTCACTAAAATTGCATGCTTTCCATCCAGTTGGCGTAACGTGATTTCCACTAATGATGTGGCACCTAAATATATTGTCAAGAGGCGCATTGACAATATTTTAATTTTTGTAAGAAATATTAATGATATATGAAAAGAATAAAGGACTTTCATAGTCATACACATCAACATTCAAATGTAGTCATAGACATAGATTCACCACAATAATATAATGGAACTATTATAATTTTTCCAACACAATTACAATGTCAAATTATATTATTTTTATAATCTGAAAACATTATTTGGAATTTATTTTAAATGCACAAGCATTGAACCTTACAATTAAGATTATATATATATGAACATTAATATTTAAATTAATAAAATTAAAATTTGATATATAAAAAAATTATTTTTCCACAATAATTATTATGGGAGTGAACATATTATACTAGTTAACTTTTAAGGAATTAACCTGGACTGTTCACCATTTAAAAACTGTATTAACAAAGATTATATATTTACCGGGCATTCTTAATTATTTACTTGTGAAATTTCACTTCTACTAAAATACAATAATTGATAATTGAGCATACCATAATTGTATGTAAAATATATATTAGTTATTCAAAGGGACTTACACAATAATAGGAATCTCTCAACTAATTCAATAATGTTTAAATATAAAATAATAAGAACACAATCATACACAGAAAATAGTACGAACGCAGACATACACAACAAAAATAACAATGTTGTCATACACAGAAAAGATTATTGTTGTCATACTATAGAATAGTATCATTGTCATAATATAGAAGTATATCATTCTCATACATATAAGAATGTTAGAATATTCTTCACTATCATACATAGAAGAATGTTAGAATATTCTTCACTATCATACATAGAAGAATGTTAGAATATTCTTCACTATCATACATAGAAGAATATAACAGTAAAATAATCCTTGTGTATCCGTAACTAAAGCCTTTAGACATCACAATAAAATCGTTGTGTATTCCACAACTAAATCCATCCGACATAACTATAAAAATCATTGTGTATTCCAAAACTGAATATGTCACACATAACAGTAAAAATCATTGTCTATGATAGAAAGGAATCATTGTCTAACAATAAAAAGGAATCACGGAGTTAAAATCACAGTGGGAAAATGCAGAGGTAAAACATTTAGAAATGAATCATTCCCAAAACACAGAGACAAACATTCAAATGAAAAATGCAGAGATAATCATTAGAGCGTAGAGATTTATCATTCAAGAAAACAAAGAGACACTCAGTCACAAAGAGGTCACAAGGATTAGATATCAATCATGAAAGAAAAACACGGATATAAGTAAGGGATGGATAGATGGGTGAAATTTATCCATGCATAGGAAGGTAGGGTATTTGAATCTATATGTCTTTAAACACCAGAGTGATGAACGTCGATTCGGCTCCTGGCCGATTTCTCAGGCACGTAATAATAACTTAAGGGATAAGGGACAAAAGATGAAAACACAATTTTTCTTTGTATTAAACAATAAAAAAAAACGTAGAGAAGTCGTTGCAATCAGAGTTTGGGTTCACCATGGGAAATCAATTTAAAATACAATGATCATAAGTGATTACAAATACCGTAGGAAATCAGGTGCAAGAAATCTCATGGAAATGAAATATTCAACCAAGAACAAAAGAATAACATGTGTAAATTAAATTTCATTGTAGGTAACAACTTTAACAGGCGTACCTTAGCCAAATGTGAATGCTCTGAAGTTGATGTCTTGTGTGTGCTCCGTCCAGCTCCCGCTTGCCAACCAATGTGACCTCACCGATACCTCCCAGCCAATGCTAAGGGTACTTTTATTCCCCCTAATCCCCCTAAGCCACAAAGGGGCCACACCCAGAATACCAGAGAATTACAGCACCCATCTCACCTCGCAAGGTCAAACTACCACTCGTTACCCGAGCTGGATATCCCAACTCCCACAAGCGAAAGTTCAGTCAAGTTACAATTTCAGCAGTGTAACGTTATGCAAAAAGATGAGATTCATACTCCTCCTCCTCCATCTATTTTATAGAGTTTTCAAGTAATTAGGTTCCAAAATTCTCATTAAACCCATTTTCATTTAATTAATTTTGAAAAACCTCCCTTGTACACATGTTGCTTGATCCCTTAGTCGCACCAGAAAATCAATTTTATTAATCTATTAAGTACTCCTATTTCCTCACCCACCTAATATCGTTCCTAAAAACGCTCCTCAGTGTCCCAAAATTTCCTTACACTTCTTAAATGACTTACACCTTACTTAATTCCTATTTGAGTTCATAATTAAAATGTTCCAAAGGCAAGATTCCTTAGTAAGTTAGACATTCAACTTTTTTCTTTACGTTTCCCCTTTTCTTTAAGTTTCCCTTTTTCTTTAAGTTTACTATTTCCTTTAAGTTTCCCCCTTTTCCCTTTTTAACTAAAAAGAAAAAAAATTTAGATAGTGCAGATAAAACAACCATTTACCCTTTTCCCTTTTTATTTAAAAATTAATTTAGCAAGTGTAGATAAAAACAACCATTTACCCTCTTTTCTTTTTTAACTAAAAAATAAATTAGCAAATGTAGATAAAAACAACCATTACCCCTTTTTAAAAATTTCATCCTCTGTTGTAATTTTGAATTTAATAAATAAGTTTGAATTTATTACCTCGCTTCTTATTACATGTTTATTTATTATTATTATTATTATTTTGACCACATGTTCTACTTAGACCTAGGTTTTAATTTTGTTAGGTTGGGTGACATTTTTAAGGGAAAATTTGTTTTTAAACTTTATTGATCATATCATTCATTTTAAGGATGACGAAGTCCTAAGGGGGCATAGTTTTCTAGGCACTAGATTTATTCACTTACCAATTAAAATTGTGACATGCCCTTCAAGACGCACTACGTGCTCCAAGGGTGCCACTCGCCTCGTTCTATTTTCCTTGCACGACGTTCCCCTCAAGATGCGCTACGTGGTCCAAGGGTGCCACTCGCCTCTTTCTGTTTTCATTTCATGACATGACCTTCAATATGCATTACGTGGTCTAGAGGTGCCACTCGCCTTTTTTTGTTCTCCTTGCGTGATGTGCCCTTCAAGACGGACTATGTGGTACAAGGGTGCCACTCGCCTCTTGAATCAATTTGGTAGATGTTAAACCCCTGGAGTCAATACTCCTCCAGGTGATATCGTGGGAGACTAAGGGCATATAAGAAATAATTCCACTGCCTTATTGCGCATCCCTTAGAATCATCGTGAGCGATTGTCACAGTCTTCCCTCACAACATTGTGGGTATTCTCGAACTAGGTAATCATTAACCTATGGTTCGAGCTACAACGGGAGTGCTAGTAGGATATGGAAAGGATTTTGCCACACCTCTCCCTCAATGTCTCTAGTGGTCCTGTGTGACCCCTCTACTCCACATGTGAGTCTGGTTGACAAGCTATCATCAGCCTGCATCCATCAACGAATCATGTCAGCAATAATAATCGATCATCGTAACATCTAATCATATGTACATATCTCATATCAAAAACATTCAAACCCCGATAGTCCACTCCATGACTCGATCTAGAGTCTAAGGGGTTTCATCGATGCCTCTCCATCCTCAATGTCCAAATTCCTACACACTTGGGAGAACCCAGTCAATAGCACTTGTCTATGTAAATACAACAAAATAACATATCATCAAATCCATAATATCCCATAATCATAATCGAAATGATCAATAGTATTATAACCCGGATCACTTGCACGCAAGTTTCCTCAAAGAATAAGTTCGCTCAGTGCACACAAGAGCGGGATGTTACAATGACTATTGCAATAGTAGGTTATATTATTTTCTATAAATTTGTATTCTTTTCTATAAGATGCATAGACATATTCATATTTACAAAGAAACTCAACTCCCAATCTAACATTGTAAGAAAACATTCTTCTCACAATAAATGTGAGAGAGTATTTTCTTATATAATCTTTTTTAATCTATTTTATAGTATTTGTTGGTCATACAAGATTGTAAGAAATCATTCTTTACACAATAAGCATGTGAGTTTTTTCTTATATAATCTTTGTTCACATATTTTACAGTATTTGTGTCTTCCATATTTACATAACTATACATTTGAGACTTATCATTCCACAATTTCTATTCATTTAAATAAAGATGAGTTTATCTTAATTTTTTTCACATAAGAATAACAATAAACTATATCAAATAGTCCAATGACATCCCATTTAGTGCCTCCCCCAACTTCACATTCATGAGAACAATGCTATGCAAATTTATTTATTTAAATATATTATATTCTTTAGCCTAGCTGCAACCTGCGTTCTTTCTTTAACTATAAAAATTTCTTATTAATATAATTTTATTTTCATAGAGGGACCTTCTTATATATTGTCCATCTTTATGTTTTAATTTATGTTTATTGTAGCAAGAGAAAGTTCTATGTAAGAATAATTATGAAGACTACAATGTTTTATTTCTAAAAATTATGAAAACCACATGTAGTCATGAAAAAATGTATTTCTATTATCTTTGGATATTGGACACAACCTATCATAAATCAAATTCTCTTTCCGGTTGAAATATTCATTAAGGAATTACAAGGTTATGTGAGAAATGGGATATCTTCTTCATTCCTTGATTTATAGTATACACATAGATGATGGCCCTTTTGGCCCTAGCATTTGAACCTTTTCTCTAATCCCAAATATATCACCCATCGATATGATGCTAGGAAATATTAATCAATAATTAAATACATACACTATAATAACTTTGTTTTAACATAATTTTATTGATTTTCATTTTTACAACTCTTCTACATCTGCTCAATGATAAATATAAATAACATGAAGAATTAAGTAAGATGTCAACTCTAATATTTAAATTTTTAAAGGGAAGTATAAAAAAATACCACAGATAGCACACAAACATACCTCCTCCTTGGTTTGTTGAAGCTCACAAGTTTTGATTATTAGGAAGATGCTTCCAAGGATTATTTTTTCAATTATTTTCCCCACCACCTTACAGTGAAACAATAGATTTATCCTCCCAGCCAACTAGGAGCCTAGCCAGATTCTTAGCTCCAAGAAACCTTTCATATTCTTGGGCCTTTGTGCCCATGAATCCAAGAACATCAAAGAACATATACTCTAAGAAGACTATCACCATAACTAGATCTTCTAAGAATTATCTAACCTATCAACAAGCTCAAATCATTTAACCTCATCCTCCTCTTCATCACCACTTCCTCTTCCTATTTATGAAGTTCCTATACCCACTTCCCTAATTATCCTCAACTACCCTCATTATTAACAATCAACCTCCATTATCTATATTTTTGGGGAAACATTAAAATAAACTAAAATATAAATGACTTACATAAAATAACAATAAATAAAATGGAATGTTTTTCTTCTCATGCTAGATTATAAATGTAACTTGACAATTTTCCCCAAAATGTACATGAAAACCCACCATACTCATTTAATTCATCATATCAAGATTCAATCAAGGTTAAATAAGGTATTGAATGCTTCTAGATATTTTTGTATGCAATATAATTTACATAGACATTAAACCATTCAATTAAATAGTTAATAATCTAGTTTAATAATTAATACAATAATTAATTATACTAGTGTACATGTGTAGGGTATGTGTTACTAGCTAGCAGAAACATAGATTAAATATGTACTAATGATAAGACAACATTATTTCTAGTGCATAGTTCGTATAAGATCACACCAAGGAATGTATAATTTAATAATATCAATAGAAAAATTACAATAATTCATCAATAACTCATTATCACACTTAAAATATGAAAAGGGAATTAAAATAAGGTTTTAAACGTACAAGGAAATAAGTGAGTAAAAAATTGTGGCATATCTAATCCCTAATCAGTATTCTCAACTAACATCGAAGCATAATTCCTTTCTAATATACTTCCATCTTCCATCACATAGAATCAACTATATTGACCTAACTCCAAGTAGAAACCATAAGAATAATTTTTATACATCTCGTCCAAGCTTCCCTGGCAGGGAACTAGTAGTCTCCATCACACGTCTAGGGGAGTGCCACATTAGACAACCCTCCCATGACTCTAGGTTTCAGAGGATAAATGGAGGTAAATACCACCTACCTTGTTCATAGAAGTAGGTTCAACACCCTACATCAAGCCATGTTGTGAAACTTAATATTATTAGATTCACGTCATCAAACAATCACTCTGGTCAAGTTGTGTGTCTTGTCAAAACCACACTTACGACATATAATATCAATATTTCAAATCATAAATTAAACAACAAGTAAAACATATAACATACACCATCTGCTTGATGTCTATGACATCTAAGTTAGCTCAACATTCTAGTCATTTTTCTATCACATAACTCATCAACCTGTAGGTTAGTTCATAGATAACTCATATCGATGCATATATTATCGTATTGTCATATAACGATCCATATTTGAGTCACGGTCAATTAAGAAATATATTTCTATTTTTATCGTGTGTTGAATCTATTATGCATTCACAACATAACTTGATCTAGTATCCATGTACCAAAGTTCCATATTTAGATTTACATGTTTGAACAATTCTCATAACTATAATAAATATGAACATATAACAGTAAAAATTACATTATGCAACACATAAATAATTCCATATATACACATCTCAAATGACT
Organism: Picea engelmannii; assembly: GCA_009831015.1. Classification (NCBI taxonomy): domain Eukaryota; kingdom Viridiplantae; phylum Streptophyta; class Pinopsida; order Pinales; family Pinaceae; genus Picea; species Picea engelmannii. Next base: position 339,026 of record ML778034.1, read on the forward strand.
ATATTAGTCTAGATAACTCCAAATAGTTACTAAGTAATGAATTACCAAGATGAGAAAAATCAAAGTTCTAACTGTCTAAGGTCAAAATATGAGCCATTTTATTTAGTTTATATGTGTGTGTGTGTGTGTGTGTGTATACATCAATTAATATATATATTTAATAAAAATATATTTCTCATATATATATATGGTTAACCAAATTGATAGTTGATAATGAAAATTGGTTGACCATGTCCATGGTCAACATTGATCATGGTTGACTAAGGTTGACAATTGTTTTCCATGGTTTTTTGTGACCATATTTTGACATTAGTTCAGTATGTTGAGTTGTCATGGTTCAACATGGTGATTCTATAAAACCAAGATTTGTCATAGTGTGACATTGCGAGATGTTTATCACAATGTGACATTGGGGACTGTTCGTGACATTGCGACATTAGAAAATATTTGTTACAATGCAACGTTGAGATATCTTCATGACATTGTAAGGTTGAGAAATTTTCATCACAATAGAATGTTGGGAGATGGTCGCCACATTACGATGTTGGGAAATGGTAATCACAATGAGATGTCGAGAGACGCTTGACACACTGTGACACTGATAAGTAATTGAGAAAATGCAAGTATATGGGAATTTTGATCACATTGCGATGTTGGGAAACAATCATCATATGATGTCAAAGGACAAATTTCATCACATAGTGAGGCTTGGTCATGAGAATCAAATTTCAAGGTTCGTGTAAGGAAATGATAGTGTTAGTCATATTGGGAATTGTTCATGACTTTACGACCTTGGGAAATGTTTGTCACAACACGACATTGGAAGATGGTTAATAGATTAATTTTCTGGTAAATTTACATCAATGAGACGTCGAGATATGTTCAACATATTGTGTCATTGGTAAGTGATTGTGGCAATGCTAGGATGAGGGAATGTTTGTCACATTATGACATTGGAAAATTTTCATCACAATGTCCTAAAGGACAAAGTTCATCACATAATAATGTATGGTCATGATCATCACATTACAAGGTTTGTGTAAGGAATATCTAGGTTTATTCATATTGGGTTTAGTCATACTATTTTTTTTAAATTAAGATCTATTTATTGGGAATTATATTTCTCACGTTAGAAGGTTGGCTTATGTTTGACACATTATGAAAAGATAGGAACTTTGAATTGATGTGATGTATTATAGGGAACAAAAATTAGAATCATATTTGTTCTAAGGACATTGACATCAAGTCATCTTTTGCTTTGCAAATAATGATTTATACTTGTCCTAAGGACATTGACAAGAAATCATCTTCAACTTTGGAGATAATCATTTATACTTGTTATAATGACACTCATAGAAAATCATTCAATAATTTATACGCATTTTAAATACATTGTAAGTAAATCATATTGAAATTTGCAGATGGTGATTTTTACTTGTTCCAAGAACATTTAAGTAGACCACATATGGACCATATAGTGTGTATATTGCACTATGATAGAAACTACGACCATTATGCCTTCAAATATATAAAATACATTGTGTTTATATAT
>ML778034.1:340708-353690 GCA_009831015.1 Picea engelmannii
TGTGGGTAATATTCTTTTATTGGGGTTCCTTCCCTTGATGCATATATTATCATATTGTCATATAAAGATACATATCTATACTCACATTCAATTAAGAAACATATGATCGTTTTATCATGTCTTGCATCTATTATGCATTCACAACATAACCTGATCTAGTATCCATGTACCACAATTCCATATTTAAATTTACATGTTTGAACAATTCTCATAACTATAATAAATAAATAAATAATTCCATATATACACTTCAAAAATGTCTATAATAGTCTATCTAAGTCCAAATAGCTACTAAAAAATGAATTACCAAGATGAGTAGAATCAAACTTCTAACTATCTAAGGTCAAAATATGAGGCGTTTCATTTATTATATATATATAAATTAATTATATGTATGTATTAGTAATTATATCTATACCTAAATTAAATATATATATTTAATAAAAAAATATTTCTCATATATATATATATATGGTTAACTAAATTGGTAGTTGATAATTAAAATTGGTTGACCATGTCCATGGCCAACATTGATCAGGGTTGACTAAGGTTGACCATTGTTTTCCATGGTTTTATGTGACCATATTTTGACATTAGTTTACTATGTTGAGTTTTCATGGTTCAACATAGTGATTATGTAAAACTAGGGTTTGTCACAGTGTGACAATGAGAGATGTATGTCACGATGCGACGTTGACCATTGTTCGTTACATTGCAACATTGGAAAATCTTTGTCATAATGTGACATTGAGAACCCTTCATGACATTGCAAGGTTGGGAAATGTTCGTCATAATGGAACATTGGGAAATCATCGCCACATTACGATTTTGGGAAATGGTCACCACAATGATATGTTGAGAGACGTTTGATACATTGTGATGTCGATAAGTAATTGGGAAAATGCGAGTGTAGGGGAATTTTTGTCACATTTCTATGTTGGGAAACAATCATCACACGATGTCAAAGGACAAAGTTCGTCATATAGTGAGGTTTGGTCATGAGCATCACATTTTAAGGTTCATGTAAGGAATTGCAAGCGTTAGTCATATTGGGTAAGGTTCGTGACATTGCGACCTTGGGAAATGTTGTCACAACTTGACGATGGGAAATGCTCGACAGATTAAGGTTTTGGGAAATGTTCATCACAATGAGACGTCGAGATATGTTCGACATATTGTGTCATCAGTAAGTGATTGTGGAAATGCTAGGATGAGGGAATGTTTGTCGCATTGTGATGTTGGGAAATGTTCATCACCATGTCAGAAAGAAAAAAGTTCATCACATAATGATGTATGGTCATGAGCGTCACATTGCAAGGTTTATTTAAGGAATTAATAGGTTTTATCATATGCAGTTTATTCATAGTAGGGTTAGTCATACTAGTTTTTAAAAATTAAGATCCATTTATTAGGGGTTATTTTTCTTACATTAGAAAGTTGGTTTATGTTTTACACATTATGAATAGATAGGAACTTTGAATTGATGTGATGTATTATAGGGAAGGAAAATTAGAATCATACTTACTCTAAGGACATTGATATCAAGTCATCTTTTAATTTGCAGATGATGATTTAGACTTGTCCTAAGGACATTGCTAACAAATCATCTTCAACTATGCATTTAATGATTTATACTTGTTATAAAGACAATGATAGAAAATCATTCAATAATTTATACACATATTAAATACATTGTAAGTAAATCATATTGAAATTTGAAAATGATGAATTATACTTTTTCTAATGAAATTGATAATAAATTTACTTGATTTATACTTTGCAGATGATGATTTATACTTGTTCAAAGAACATTGCTAGAAAATCAACATGAAATATGCAAACGATGATGTATTCATGTTATGAGAACATTTAAGTAGACCACATATGGATCATATAGTGTATATATTGCACCATGATAGAAACTAGGACTATTTGTACCTTGTGGTGTGGGTAAGATCATTTTATTGAGATTCCTTCCTTTATACATTTCAGTAACGTTCCCAGTTAAAGTGCCAAAGAACAATAATGTACAAAGATGCACACCATAAAGTTTTTTTTTTTTTAAAGGAATATAAATATTTATCAATCCCTTATGCTAATTATAAACTCCTTAACTTAGTAAAGAATAAAAAATTAAATAATTAATCAAAACAAAACCCTTATGATATTACTAAAGGTTGAAATATATATAGTAGTATATATTAATGTGAGAAGACCCTTAAGATATTACTAAAAGCTGAAATATAAAATAGTATATATTAATGTGAGAAGACACTTAGAATATTACTAAAAGCTGAAATATAAAATAGTATATATTAATGTGAGAAGACCCTTAAGATATTACTAAAAGCTGAAATGTAAAGTAGTATATATTAATGTGAGAAGACCCTTAAGATATTACTAAAAGTTGAAATATAAAGTAGTATATATTAATGTGAGAAGGACCTTATGTTATGCTTATAAAGTGGAAATATAATTTAATATACCTTTATTCCATTTGTCCATTAAGTACTCCTCAATTGCAGTGATGATTAAATGGTAAACGTAAAAGTGGGGAAGGTCCTTCATGGTAATAACTTATGGATTTCCAGTAGCTTGCATTACTTGCACTCTTACCATAGTATACTAAGACACTTGTCACCTAGCAAAGGAGTATTAATATAGTTGTAAAGACGTCCAGACTTGGTTAATGAAATTTCACAACAAGGATCCTCCAAAGTATATAAATCGATAAGAAACCTTTGTGGGGGTAAGTATTGGACCCCTGGCAAGAAGCTCCTAGGTTCGATTGACACCTAGATCCCACTACCATTAAACTAATAACTTACATGATACTCCAAATTCACTAAGTGACCATAACCGCTCAAGGATGACTTAGAATTTATTTTCTCCATGCGCAATTTATTGTACAATACAACAAAGGCTTCTGCTGAAACACAGAGTCCAAATCAGCGCCAACCAACTGCAATGTTAAACTATCAAAAAATTCAGAATTTACCTTTAACATCTAAAACACAATTCAATTTAAAACGGTTTACACATTACATTTATATATCAGAAAAGACAATAATAAAGCTAACATTCAACCATGACTGTAATTCTCATTTATCAAGACACAACTCACAACAACTATAACTGGGAAGGTTTAAGTTACGATTCTCTTGATATCATCAACAAAGACATTCAAGAACGCCTGGGAGTTGGTAATAAATGGTGTCTCAGAGTGGGAAGGAAGGTTCATTAAATGGTGTCTCAGAGTGGGAAGGAAGGTTCATAATATCTACAGATAGTAATTATGACAAGAATAAATTATACCAGTTAATACTTCAAGTTTTCCCTTTTAACAACTTTCCGGTGGATATTTCTCCTTGATTAAGGGTGAATCCTTCCCTATTTTTTTACAACTGTCCGGTGGATTTTACACAGTTATAAAGCAACTACAAATAACTGACGATCAATAAATTCATTGCCTACGAAATGAGGCTGTATCTAAAATATATGCACTGCCAAAATTACTGTTAAGGCACAGTCATAGATAAGATCATTTTCCTAAGGTGACTTTGGAATCATTGTCCATTAAGGAATTAACCAAAATAAAAACATATCTCACTGCCTTTTCATCCAGGATTTATCCCATTCGTTGTCTAAAAGCATAACCATCTTGAAATCAAGAATCAACATTATTGCCTAAAAAAATGAAAATCTCTATCATAAATAAATACAGGGATGATACAGTCATTGAATCGATATCCTTAAAAGATCACGCGAATAAATTGGATGTAAGTTTCACTATAGCGTAAATTCGTTGTCTGGCATTAACAGGTTATTGTTGTCCAGAAATTGGGATGATGTTGTCTAGCATATAACACGCTGTCAATAGAAATGAATTCGTCGGCATGCAGAGCGCAAGAAAATAATCCGTTGACCAACGCAAGGAAACATAAGGATAATGAAACGCAGTCCAAAGTGGTCAGACACAGAAAAATGATATAAGTATAACTATAAAATCCGGTGGCTGCATAGGTAAAACACGTAGCAAAAGAAGGAAATAAAGAACTGAGTTAATGCGTTAAAATGCAGTCTAGAAAGGTTGAGGCGCAGTCCGAATATATGTTGAAAACAAAACTTATGTATGTTGAGATGTTAACAATCAAGAGCTAGGAACTGTCAAGATAATCACAGAGAATAAAACACCATCCAAAAATGCAGAGTTATAAATTTATCCAAGAATTTAAAAAAAACGCAGGGTGAGAATTTATCCTTTAATACAAAATGAAGAGTTATAATTTATCCAAGAATAAAACACAGGGTTAGAACTTGATCCATCAAGATATAAAAATAGGGTAAAAACGAGATAACGACGATATATAAACATGTCTGGTTTGAAGAAAAACTTCGCCAACAATCAAATTTGCAGAGTTAAATAATCTCATCAAGACGCAAGGCGAACCATCATCCAAGGACGAACATCAGAGGTAGACGATTGACAAGAATGTCCTTCTCTCACCATTCCCACACAGAAAAGAAGGGCATTGAGATCCATAGGTCTATTAACGCCGAAGTGACGATCGTAGATTAGGCACCTGGCCGATTGGTCAAGCGAGGACTGATGAGTTGGGGACAAAGAAAAAAACAACCAATAGGGTCACAATCAACATCGCATGGTGGTCACGACATGCGGGGAATGAAGGTCATGGGAAAATCAATCACTCAATCCAGGTAGGCTATAAAAAAAAATTATTCATTAATCTAGACAATCAATTTGCCTGCCCAAATAAACATGCAGCTCCAAATCATAATTCCTACAACAATTTACCATACAGAAATAAAGAATGCATACTGTTGCCTGATCGCCCCTCCGAGTTGGCATCCCGCGCACTCCGTGGAACTCTTGCTTGCCGACCGGAGAGACTTCATCAATACCTCTCAGCCAATGCTAGGGATACTCTTCTTCCCCCTCGGCCCCCTGAGCTGCAAAGGGGCCACAGATGCTAACCAGAAAATCCACTAGCTCCCAGCTCACCTCGCAAGGCCGAGCTACCACTCCTCACCGAGTTGGGTATCCCAACTCCCACAAGCTAAGTTAGTCATTTAGAGATTTCTGTAGCGTAACGTTACGCAAACATAAGAGATATTTCCTCCATCTCCTCCCTTCATTATATAGAGTTTCATAGTCTCTTACTTTTCTAAAATCTCATTTAATTAAAGTTTTTAAAATTTAAATCCTCAAAATTTATTCCCGTACAAGTGTTACCCATCCCCTTCATTCCTCCATAAATTAATTTCTTTAATTAACTAATTATCTTTATTTCCCTCACCCACCTCAAGTCACTTCTAGAATCGCTCCTAGGTGTTCCCAAATTCTCTTACAGGTTTTAATGACTTTCCCCATTATTAGATTGCTAGTTCAGTTTAAATTAGAAAGCTCTTAAATGCTAGATACCCTTACTAAGTTTGACTTTATGCTTTTCCCTTAGTGTTTCCCTTTTCTTTTTCTGTTCCTCTCTTCTCCTAGTTTCCTAAATATTTTAGATTTCCCTTTTTCCCCTTTTCATTTAGAACTCAAATTGACAGGTGCAGAAATTAACCCCCTTTTTCCTTTTTCCCCTTTTAGTTAATAATTTTAAATTATCATAAAATAAATAAAACAATTATTCCCCTTTTTAAAAAAAAAATCCCTAACAGATTTTTATGAATTATTTAAATTGCTTACCCCCTTATTGTTACAAGATTTAACTAGTATAATTATTATTTACGTTGTTTTTATTTTTTTTATTTTTATTTTTTAAAAGATAGACAAAATTTTACCACTAGCATAATTTAGACTTAGACCTTAAATTTTTGTTTTGGGCAACGTTTTATTAGGGAATTTGTTTTTTTAATAAATTCTTAACACGTTATTAATCCTAAGGCCATCTAGGTTGATTCATTTATCATCAACAACACGAAGTGCCCTTCAAGTCGCACTACGTGCTCCAAGGGTGCCACTCGCCTTAATCCGTTTTCCTTGCGCAACGTGCCCTTCAAGACGCACTACGTGCTCCAAGGGTGCCACTCACCCCTTTCCATTTTTATTGTGCAACGTGTCGTTTAAGACACACCACATGCTCCAAGGGTGTCACTCGCCTCTTGACTGACTTGGTAGACATCAAAAACCCCTGGAGTCAATACTCCTCCAGATGAACTTGTGGGAGACTAAGGGATTCTAAGGAATAAGGCCCCCACCTTATTGCGCGCCCCTTAGAATCATCGTGAGTGACTGTCACAGTCCGCCCTCACGACATCTTGGGTCCTCTCGAACTAGGTAAGCGTTAACCTACAGTTCGAGCCACGGTGGGAGCGCTAGTAGGTTGTGGCAGGGTTGTTGTCCACAACTCTCCCTCAACATCTCTGGTAGTCGTGCGTGACCCCTTTACTCCACAGGTGATTCTGGTCAGAAAGATATTGTCAGCTTGCATCATCAACGAATAATGTCAGAATATATCCATATCATATCATCTCATCATATTCACTAATATCACAATAAAACAATCAAACCCCAATTGTACACTCCCCAAATCGATCTGGAGTCCAAGGGGTTCCATAGATGCCTCTGCATCTTCGAGGTTCAAAATCCTGCACACAGTAAAACTGAGTCAATAGCACTTGTCTATGTCAATGCAGTAAAATGACATGTCATCAACTCATAATGCCTCATAATCAAAATCAAATGTTTTAATAGCATAATAATCTGGATCACTTGTGAGCAAGTGTCCTCAAAGAATAAGTTCGCTTAGTGCACTAGAGAGGCATGTTACATACACCCCCTCTTGATCTAAACTTTGTCCCAAAGTTTCATAGTAAAAATGCTGAAATAAAGTGTATCACAGTATCATAAGTCTATCTATCAAATGAAAATGGAAACTGCTGGTGCATATCATATGCGTCCTCCCAGGTCGTTGAGTGCGGACTATAGTTGTCCCACTGGAACTTGACCTGGTCTATTGTTCGACGATGTAGCTATCAAATGCGATGATCCAATATGCATATTGGCTCAGCCGTGAGCGCCCCCTCTTTCAATACCTGCAAGGAACTCATGTCAATAACATGTGTAGGATCACTAATATAATGTCTCAAAATAGATACATGAAAAACATCGTGCATACGCCTCAAAGAATCAGGCAAGGCTAGTCGATAGGCCACGGGGTCCTTTCTCTCCATAATCTCAAAAGGTCCCACGAACCTAGGAGAGATTTTATCTCTCTTTCCAAACTTGATCGAACTCTTATGCAGTTTAACCCACAAGAAGACTCGATCGTTGACCTTGTAACTACGGTCGACACAGTGCGCATCAGCATAACGCTTCTGCCGATCCTGTGCTTCTTTAATCATTTTCCTTATTTTTTGCATTTGATCTTCCATTTCTTGGATTGCTTCTAGTCCCACCAGGACCCTATCCTCAAGCCAATCCCAACTCAAAGGTGTCTGACACGGTCGCTTGTAAAGAAACTCAAAAGGTGCCATATTAATGGTTCTTTGGTAACTGTTTTTGTAAGAGAACTCCACCAGTGGCAAGAATTCTTTCCAACTCTTTTGTTGGTCCATCACATATATGCACAACATGTCCTCCAATGTATGGTTCATTCGTTTGGTTTGTCCTTCAGTCTTCGAGTGATACATAGTACTGAATTTAAGTTGGGTTCCCAAGGCCTCTTGGAAACTCATCCAAAATCGTCTGGTAAACACCGATCCTCAATCATATATAATCCTTTTAGGCACGCTATGTAACCTTACAGTGTCACTGATGAAAACTCTATCTATGTCAGGTGCCTAATACATTGTACGCACATGAATAAAGTAAGCACTCTTCATTAGAGTGTCTACTACTACGAAAATCGAGTCATGTCTCTTTGCCGTCAATGGCAATACAACAATAAAATCCATCGAAATAACCTCCCATTTCAATTTCATAATAATGTGTGGGTGTAGTAATCCTACTGTGCGTCTATGTTCAACCTTTACCTCCTAACATTCTAGACATCTCGCCACATAGTTGACCATGTCTGCCTTCATTCCCTTCCAGAAGAATAAGGGTTTAAGGTCTGCCCTCATCTTTGTGACTCCCCGGTGAGCCATGTAAACTGCTCTATGAGCCTCGCTCAGGATCAACATCCTCAACTCGTCGTTCGACGGTGTGTAAATCCAATTTTTAAACCTCAATAAACCATTGTCATCGAACGAAAATCCTTCAAATCTTGGTACCATCATTCTATTTTGTTCGATAAAACCATCGACCTCTTTGTACAAGTCATCATCACGCTGTAAAGTTAGAATATTTTCACATAGATTCATCTGAAGAGGCAGCACCAAAAATATGTGTGTTCTTCGACTCGATGCATCTGCCACTCGGTTCATTGTTCCTTTTATGTAAGTAATCTTGAAGTCGTACTCGTTGAATAATTCCGACCAATTCTGTTGTCGCACATTTAGGTCTATTTGCGTAAAGATGTGTTGTAGTCTACAGTGGTCAGTCTTTAGTTCAAATTTTCATCCAACAAGGTAGTGTCTCCAAACCTTCAAGGCATATACGATGGCTAACAACTCCAAATCATGTATCTCATAGTTCTCCTCATGCCTTCTCAGTTTCCTCAAGATGTAAGTGATCACTCATATGTCTTGCATCAAGACTCCACCTACGGCTTCCTTGGATGCGTCAGTGCATACCAAGAATTCTGCATCCATGTCAATGACATTTAGTATCGGTGTTGTTGTCAACAACTCCTTGAGCCTGCAAAATGCTTTTGCTCATTTCTTGTTCCAAAAAAACTTATTGTTTTTCTTCTCCAATTCCGTGATTGGATTTGCTATCTTCGAATATCGCTCAATGAACCATCGATAGTATCCTGCTAAACCCATGAAGCTACGCACTTCCGAGACATTCGTCAGTGCACGCCATTCCATAATAGCCTTGACCTTGGCTGGATCCACGACGATGCCTTCGTCGGAGATGACATGCCCTAAGTAGTGAATCTTTGATTGATAAAATGAGCATTTGGACAACTTCCCATACAATTTGTTCTCACGCAGATAGTGTAGTACCAAGCACAAGTGCTCTTCATACTCCTTCATCGTCCGAGAGTAAATAAAAATATCATCAATGAATACTTGGATGAACTTGTCCAAGTACACACAGAACACCTCGTTCATCAAACTCATAAATACCCCTAGGGCATTTGTCAATCCAAATGGTAAAATCATAAAATTGTAATGTTCAAACCTCCTTTTAAAGGTGGTCTTAGGGACATCATCCTCCTTGATCTATAACTGGTGATACCTTGATCAAAAATCGATATTTGAGAACATCGTTGTGCCCTTCATTTGATCGAATAAATAATCAATCATCAGCAACAAATGCTAATTATTGATCGTGGCCTTGTTCAATTGACGGTAGTCAATGCAGAGCCTCCATGAACCATCATTCTTTCGTATGAAAATAACAGGTGCACCCCACGGTGACACACTTGGATGTATCAGTCGCAGGTCTAGGAATTATTTCAGTTGCATTCTCAACTCCTATAACTTTGGGGTTGACATTCGATAAGGCGTTCTAGCTATTGGTTCACTCAAAGTAAGGTGGACTAGGTCCACTATATTATTAAATAAGGCCCACTATGGTAGTTAGATATAATAAATGAGTAATTAGATATAATAAATGTAAGAGGACTTCTTAGAAGGTTCTACTTCTAGAAGATTCCTCCTCTAGAATGTTCTTAGGTGATGGTAGCACTATATAAAGGGTTTCAAGCAATGTAATGAGACATGAAGAGAAGTATTGTATTTGGAGCGGTAACTCAATAGGAGGATGCCCCCTCGAAGAGGCAAGTGAACAGGAGAGGATCCCTTCCATAATATGATCCATTGTATGGTTTTTCCCTACCTTAAAGGTTTGGTAATAATATAGTGTGGTTTATTCTATCTTGCTTGTGGATCTATTGTGTATTTAGTATTTGTGGTGATTATATTTGTAGATCTATTCAGATTCTTAACAATTGGTATTAGAGCACTTTCCTTGGCAGACATTGTGGGCAAATATTTTTTATTTTTGTAGATTTTTTTTCGGAGAAGAAAAAAGAGGGCCGTGACATTCCATAAATTTTTGGTATATTTATGTACAAAATTTGAAGAAATAGGTTGTATATCTGAGTTCCTCTCAGAAAAAAACCCAAGTTAAAAGAAAAATCGTCTGAAACGGAGTCCGGAAGGTTAAGATATTGAACTTTTAAAATCTGCAATTTTCAGGGTTTTTTCCGCGGACGATGACGTGATTTGTTTTTATTTCTGTAGTAGTTGGAGGCCTAATTTTCTTAAAAAAATTACATATCTGAGTTCCTCTCACAATTTCACCCAATTTCAAAATAAAAATCATCCAAAACGGAGTCTGGGAAGTGAAGTTATGAGCATTTTAAATTCAACAGTTTTTTAGGGTTTTTCCAGAAAAGGTCACGATTTTCTGCCGTAACTTATTGGGTGAGTTCATAAGATGCTCGAATGACTATTTCTTCTCAAAACCTGGAATAAATTATTGAATCATTCAAAGCCCAATTGTTTCACACATTGGATGATAGATTGGATGCATTTGTACATAGCCTCACAGACAACCTCACACACGACCTCGATGATAGTTTTCATAGTATTCAAGATTCATTGAAAAACATGCAGGAGAGATTTCTTATGGAAGGCCTCAGGGATGAATATAATCAAGAAATATATTCTTTGTATGATTTTGAGGTAGATTGTGATGATTGCTATATTGATAGTTGTCATTTTTGGGATGACAACCACTTTCATATTTTATTTGATGACTCTACTCCACCTTCTGTAGAGAACATCAATGTCCCACATTAGGAGATGGTTACCAGCGTTCAGACTACATATTCTACAGTGGTATTATTCATTCCAGATTCTCCTACGATCATTTTCCACTATGTGGATGAATTTTCTTATTTGGATCCACGTGATAGGTGTCAGTCTTTGGAGTATCATTTTGAGTTGGTTAATGGGTTCCAAAATCTTCCACGGGGAGTTCACATGAGCACTTGGACATGGGACCCGGGCTTAAAATGGTGGTTGGACTATTTCAGCATGGTGGATTTCCTTTCTACATGGGACCTTGACTCTTCAGTCTTCTTCAGCATTATGGTCCACAATTATCCATGGGATCCTGGTATATGGTTGTACATCAAGCATTGAGGACAACGCTTTCATAAGGGGGATGGAATGTAAGGTAGCTAGAGAGGTAGTGGGGGGGCCTAGAGGGCCCATAGTGATAATAGTGGATGTCATTCAATGTAAGGTGGACTAGGTCCACTATATTATTAAATAAGGCCTGCTATGGTAGTTAGATATAATAAATGGGTAATTAGATATAATAAATGTAAGAGGACTTCTTAGAAGGTTCTACTTCTAGAAGATTCCCCTCCTCTAGAATGTTCTTAGGTGATGGTAGCACTATATAAAGGGGTTCAAGTAATGTAATGATACATGAGGAGAAGTATTGTATTTGGAGCTAAATCTCATTAAAAGGATGTCCCCTCGAAGAGGCAACTGAATAGGAGAGGATTCCTTCCATAATATGATCCATTGTATGGTGTTTCCCTACCTCAAGGGTTTGGTAATAATAAAGTGTGATTTCTTTTATCTTATTATGTGGATATATTATGTATTTAGTATTTGTGGTGATTATATCTTCATATCTGGTATAGGTACTTAACAATTCGTATGAGAGCACTTTCCTTGGGAAGACATTGTGGGCAAATATTTTTTATTTTTGCAGATTTTTTTTCAGAGAAGAAAAAAAAGGGACGCGACATTATCAAAGTTTTCGGTATATTTATGTGCAAAATTTGTAGAAAAGGGTTGTATATCCGAGTTTATCTCACAAAAACACCCAATTTGACAAAAAAAATCGTCCGAAACGAAGTCTGGGAAGTCCAGATATTGCAGTTTTAAAAATTTGCAAATTTTCAGGATTTTTTCCGCGGATGACGGCGAGCATTTTTTTATTTCTATAGCATCTGGAGGCCAAATTTGCCCAAATAAATTATATATCTCATTTCCTCTCACAATTTTACCCAATTTCAAAAAAACAATCAGCCAAAACAGAGTCTGGGAAGTGAAGTTATGAGCATTTTAACTTTAACAGTTATTTAGGGTTTTTCCAGAAAAAGCCACGATTTTCTGCCGTAACTTATTGGGTGAGTTTATACGATGCTCAGATGGTTATTTCTTCTCAAAACCTAAAAGAAATTATTGAATCATTCAAAGCCCAATTGTTTCACACATTGGATGACAGATTTGATGCATTTGTACATGGCCTCACAGACGGTCTCACAAACGGCCTCAATGATAGTTTTCGTAGTATTCAAGATTCATTGAATAACATGCAGGGGAGATTTCTTATGGAGGGCCTCAGGGATGAATATAATCAATAAATATATGCTTGGTATGATTTTGAGGTAGATTGTAATGATTGGTATATGGATAGTTGTCATTTCTCGGATGACAACCACTTTCATATTTTATTTGATGACTCTATTCCACCTTCTGTAGAGAACATCAATGTCCCACATTAGGAGCTAGTTACCAGTGTTCAGTCTACATATTCTATAGTGATATTATTCATTCCAAATTCTGCTACGACCATTTTTCACTATGTGGATGGATCTTCTTATTTGGATCCACTTGATAGGTGTCAGTCTTTGGAGCATCATTTAGAGTTGGTTATTGAGTTCCAAAATCTTCCACGGGGAGTTCACATGAGCACTTGGACATGGGACTCGGGCTTACAATGGTGGTTGGACTACTTCAATATGGTGGATTTTTTTTCTACATGGGACCTTGGTTCTTCAGTCTTCTTCAGCATTATGGTCCACAATTATCCATGGGACCCTGGTATATGGGTGTACATCAAGCGTCGATGACAACGCTTTCATAAGGGGGATGG
>ML778034.1:353740-367426 GCA_009831015.1 Picea engelmannii
TCCACTATATTATTAAATAAGGCCCACTATGGTAGTTAGATATAATAAATGGGTAATTAGATATAATAAATGTAAGAGGACTTCTTAGAAGGTTCTACTTCTAGAAGATTCCTCCTCTAGAATGTTCTTAGGCGATGGTAGCATTATATAAAAAGGTTCAAGCAATGTAATGAGACATGAAGAGAAGTATTGTATTTGGCGTGGTAGATCAATAGGAGGATGCCCCCTCGAAAAGGCAAGTGAACATGAGAGGATCCCTTCCATAATAGGATCCATTGTATGGTGTTTCCCTACCTCAAGGGTTTGGTAATAATATAGTGTGGTTTCTTCTATCTTGCTTGTGGATCTATTATGTATTCAATATTTGTGGTGATTATATTTGTAAATCTATTCAGATTCTTAAGAGACATAAATTCAGTAATCTAAAAAAAAACTATGAAACTGTTTTTCTTGAATAATTCATAGTTGGATAAACTTGTAAGGTGAAACTACATCGACAAGAGATGATTCTTACAGAAAATAGCGAAATCAAGAAAGATGATTCTTTTAGTTCAAATAAAGTTTATGAGTACATTACATTGCAGGGGTAATCAAATAGATATTTTCTTGAAGAATTTAAACCGATTAGTTCTTCTTAAAAATAAGCATAAGCAAATTAAAGATTTCTAGAATCACTAAACTTGGATTTCAGTTTTGCTAACTCAGGTGTTTACATATACGGTTACAAAGAAAAAGGGATTCAGCGAGGGAACCCTTGTAAGATTTATGATGTAGCACCCTCCAAGGCCATTTCTTTTCCTTAGAAAAAAAATTATTACCTGCACCATGCATTACTGCATCCTCTCCCAGTAGTGGATAATCAACTAGAAACCAGGGTTTAAGCCTCAGTCAATCGATGTAGGAAATTGAAGTAAAAATGTGAAAAGAACTATAGTCACCATACTTTAGAATTGAGGAGCTAGTTTGAGAGACACGATATGGAACCCGAATACCTTTTGGCATGTCAGGTAATGGTCATTACCGGTACTTTGTGTGATCGAAAGACTTGCAGGTAATTACCACTGTAAATCGTTAGTAGATATACAAAGTAAGACTTTAGAATTTAAATTGAATGGTAAATTAACAATAATGACCGTGACTTGAGATACTTAACTTAGAACCAGAAGACCAGAGTTCTCCTAGTTGCCACATTCCAGTTGTACAAATGACTCAAACCGGGGAAAGATGGATCTGGGATTCTTGACAGGTACCCTCACAAAAAAACAGGCTCCCATAATTAATACAAACATCATACATAACAATTGCTTTAAAAAAAGAATAACAATAATAATGCAAAGATCTAAATTACTCTTTTAGAAAAATTCATCACACGAATAGTTCAAAGGTCACAGAGAAATATTATACATAGAATCAACTATTTATACCTAGCAGAGGGTAATCTAACCCATGATTAATAGAGGTGATCGCCTTAATAAAACTTCTACCAGAATTTAAATAGTAAACGTCGACGATAGATAAAGATAAGGGGCGTTCAGGGATAGTTTTAACTACTCGTTACATGTTGTGGGGAAAATTTCTATGAAGTGTATGAACACTTATTCAACACTGATACTACACACATGGTTAAGTCCAGAAAGAATTCTCAAGAATGAAAAGAATAACGACACGTGAATACAACAAAAAGAAAACCCTAAGCCACAAACTGTGCAAAAGGAAATTACGCAGGAAACAACCCTATTTGGAATAGGAAGATAGGGTGTTGTCACAAACTAGCCGAGTAACCCAAGTTCCTTACCGAACAGAAAGAGTCTCGAAGGACTTCGAGATTTATCGCTGAGGAGAAAGGATAAATAAAACCATAAATAAGGACTACAAGATGGTAATGGATTTCACCGTAACAATCCCCGAACCCCGATCCTTTTTTTATGAAAACAATAGTCTCTTGGAAAACTTACCAGGAATTTGTTGATGGCATTTCCCCGCCAAGCGAAGACCTCTAGGACACTATTCCTTCCCTGTTGAGGGAGAGAGAACACAAAACCACTTTTTTTTGGAGTCACAGTGACAAAGAAAAAATCGCCTAAGCCTAAGGGGAGTCTATACTACATAGATTTAACACGATCGGTACAGGGACTAGTCGATCCATGTGCAAAGGTCGAGTTGGCGCGACAAGATTGAGGGAGGTTAGGTGGAAGGGCCATCGAGACTGGCGCATATAGGAACCCTATTAACAGATCCTTAACTCCCCTCTGATAGGTATATCTCCCTTACATAACACCAGATATGCGAAATTAATGACCAGTCACTTCATGACTGTCCAGGTGGGGCTATCTAGTCACTAACTATTTTTATTTACTTACCATTCAATTATCTCCATTGGTATGAGTTGGTGATATAGAGAATTGCTTACGAATTGCCTTGTTTAAACCTTTGAGTTGGAGGATTGAAAGTGTGTTAACCACGACCAAGAATTAAAGAAAATCCTCCTAAACAACTCTGACATCGTCAATGGTTTCATTAACCTATGACACACTATTGTTATGCTAAGGATTTAACTTTCATCGTGGATACATTTTTGATAGGTGATTGATTATTACAAATATGATTACCAAGGTTAACTCTGGATTAGTCTAGGGTGTAGTACTAACCAGACTTTCGCCTATCAATTCAACTTCCACGATCATGTGGTAGATAGAGTAAATCCGCCCACCACATGGCAACGGATAAGTTTTGTTCATAGCATTAAATTGATGGAATGGGGTCTATTAATGTTGGTCTGAGTAAGATATTGACAACATGCACATGGGAACAACTTTACCTTAGTAATCACCTCCTTTGTTCTTAAGTTTAGTAGCATCAAACACCTATGGTATAGTATTTTTGGGTTCGAATGATCTCGTCCTATGGTGGTAACCAATATATATTTTAGATATAAATTGATGTTCACTTGGGAGAAAATTCACCACTCTCAATTATTAGGTGGGGTTAGAACGTCTTTCATTTATTGAAGTCATAAAATACATAGAATACAAGGGAGTTAAGCAAGGATCATTCCTAGTATAGAGCCTCTTAGGAAAGAAAGTAAATTTTATTAATGGTATAAGACACCAACAAGAGTTTCAAATTTTTTTATTTTTTTGTTAGGTAAATCTGGGTTTATTACAATACTCGAAGTAGAAGATGATGACCCATCGGCCTGGAATCCTGGTCTGTTCTGTTGAACATGCCTAAACTACTGTTGTTTTGGTCGACATTGTTGTTGATATCGTAGTCCCCGATGAGGTGTCTGCTACTAAGGCATCGGTCGTCGAGATGTAGTGAAGGTGGATCCCCTATGGAAGCCACGATACCCTGGCATATGTCTGGCTGGTGTCTGATGCTACTGTGCACCAGATGACACCTACCCTGCTAGTCTCGCTAGAGTCCTGGTCTGAGCCCCGGTGATAAGCTCCTCCTATGCTATGAGGGCCTTCTGGATGACATCATGCAAGGTTTGAAGCATCAAAATCCTAACCTTTGCACGTATGCTACCATTAAGGTCGAACACGAACCTGCTGATCTTAATTTTCTCAGTGTTAAAATGAGGAGCAGCTCCATAAAACGGGCCTCATACTCGGGCACTGTGCGACTGCCCTGTCATAAGGCATTGAACTTATTGAGTTAATGCTCAATGAATTCCTTTGATAGGTATATCTCTCGGAACCATTCCTTGAACAATTCCCATAACACATCTTTGGCGGCCATGTTCAACTGCAGTAGGAGCATCTTCCACCATAGAAGAGGGTTTCCTTTCAGTTGGAAGACTGCCATGCAGACCTTCATGTTGGAGGTATAATCGCGAAGTGAAAAGAACATCACCATATTCTCCAACCATGCCTTGGCGGCTGCGTCGTCCGGGGCACCAAAGAACTCGGGAAATTTGACCTTCTCGAGTTCACGGTGAATGCCACCAGTACCGACTAGAGCGCGTGGTGGACCGTCAGTGGGTGCCGACGCCCTGGCCTCATCTATGTCCAAACGGCTGATCAGTGCCTCAGACATGTGTTGAAAAGATCTCATCATTCCGACTACATCACCAACTGTTATTTTCTCCTGCCCGACAACTTGTTCGTCTCCCTGGGGGTTAGACCCCTCAGGCATGGCTCCTACTGGAGGTATCATGCCTCTTCCCCTAGCACCCCCATCGTCTACCTCCGCGGCGTCCTCTAACCATGATTACCTATATGAATAAAAGTCAACTTAATTAACAACATTATAATCAAATTATATCAATGAAAGTCGTATGAACCCCAAGTTGTGGGTTGAACCCGCTCTGATACCATAAGTAACGTCCCCAGTTTTAATGCTAAAGAACAATAATGTACAAGAGTGCACACCATAATTTTTTTTTTTTTCAAAGGAATTTAAATATTTATCAATCCCTTATGCTAATTATAAACTCCTTAACTTAGTAAAGAATAAATAATTAAATAATTAATGAAAAAAAAACCCTTATGATATTACTAAAGGTTGAAATATACACAGTAATATATATTAATGTGAAAAAACCTTAAGATATTACTAAAAACTGAAATATATAGTATATATTAATGTGAGAAGACCCTTAAGATATTACTAAAAAGATGAAATATAAAGTAGTATATATTAATGTGAGGAGGACCTTATGTTATGGTAATAAAGTGGAAATATAATTTATTATACCTTTATTCCATTAGATATTACTAAAAAGATGAAATATAAAATAGTATATATTAATGTGAGGAGGACCTTATGTTATGGTAATAAAGTGGAAATATAATTTATTATACCTTTATTCCATTTGTCCATTAAGTACTCCTCAATTGCAGTGATGCTTAAATGGTAAACGTAAAAGTGGGGAAGGTCCTTCATGAAGTACTCCTCAATTGCAATGATGCTTAAATGGTAAACGTAAAAGTGGGGAAGGTCCTTCATGGTAATAACTTATAGATTTCTACAAGCTTGCATTATTTTCACACTTACCATAAAGTAGTATATATTAATGTGAGAAGGACCTTATGTTATGCTTATAAAGTGGAAATATAATTTAATATACCTTTATTCCATTTGTCCAGTAAGTACTCCTCAATTGCAGTGATGATTAAATGGTAAAAGTAGGGAAGGTCCTTCATGGTAATAACTTATGGATTTCTAGAAGCTTGCATTATTTTCACACTTACCATAGTATACTAAGGCAAGTGATGATTAAATGGTAAAAGTAGGGAAGGTCCTTCATGGTAATAACTTATGGATTTCTACAAGCTTGCATTATTTTCACACTTACCATAGTATACTAAGGCAACTGTCACTTGGGAAAGGAGTATTAATATAGTTGTAAAGACGTCCAGACTTGGTTAATGAAATTTCACAACAAGAATCCTCCGAAGTATAAAAATCGATAAGAAACCTTTGTGGGGGTGAGTATTCGCTCCTAGGTTTGATTGACACCTAGATCCCACTACCATTAAATTAATAACTTACACGGTACTCCAAATTCACTACGTAACCATAACCGCTCAAGGATGACTTAGATTTCTTAATTAATATTAGAATTTATTTTCTCCATGCACAATTTATTGTACAATAAAATAAAGGATCCTGACTAAACACAGAGTCCAATCCTCCACCAGAATCAACACCAACCAACCGCAATGTTAAACTATCAGAAAATTCAGAATTTACCTTTAACATCTAAACCAAAATTTAATTTAAAACAGTTTACACATCACATTTATATATCAAAAAAGACAATAAAAAAAATAACATTCAACCATGACTTTAATTCTCATTTATCAAAGATACAACTCACAACAACTATACCTGGGAAGGTTTAAGTTACGATTCTCTTGATATCATCAACAAAGACATCCAAGAACCCCTGGGAGTTTGTAATAAATGGTGTCTGAGAGTGGGAAGGAAGGTTCATAGTATCTACAGATAGTAATTATGACAAGAATACGTTATACCAGTTAATACTTCAAGTTTTCCCTTTTTACGACTTTTCGGTGGATATTTCTCCTTGATTGACGGTGAATCCTTCCCTGTTTTTTTACAACTGTCCAGTGGATTTTACAAAGTAATAAAGCAACTACAAATCACTGACAATCGGCAAATTCATTGCCTACAGATGAGGCTGTATCTAAAATATATGCGCTGCCAAAATTACTGTTAAGGCACAGTCATAGATAACAGTCATAGATAAGATCGTTGTCCTAAGGTGAATTTGGAATGGTTGTCCATTAAGGGATTAACCAAAATAAAAACATATCTCACTGCCAAAATTACTGTTAAGGCATAGTCATAGATAAGATCGTTGTCCTAAGGTGAATTTGGAATGGTTTTCCATTAAGGGATTAACCAAAATAAAAACATATCTCACTGCCTTTTCATCCAGGATTTATCCCATTCGCTGTCTAAAAACATAACCGTCTTGAAATCAAGAATCAACAATATCGCCTAAAAAATAGAAAATCTCTATCATAAATAAATACAGGGATGATACAGTCATTGAATCAATATCCTTAAAAGATCATGGGAATGCCTCGTATGTAAGGTTCACTGTAGCATAAATTTGTTGTCTGGCGTTAACACGTTATTGTTGTCCAGAAATTGGGATGATGTTGTCTAGCATATAACACGCTGTCAATAAAAATGAATTTGTCTGCATGCAGAGCACAGGAAAATAATCTGTTGACCAACGCAAGGCAACATAAGGCTAATGAAACGCAGACCAATGTGGTCAGACGCAGAGAAAAATGATGTAAGTATAACTGTAAAATATGGTGGCTTCATAGGTAAAACGAGTAGCAAAAAAAGGAAATAAATAACTGAGTTAATGCGTTAAAACACAGTTTAAAAATGTTGAGGCACAGTCTGAATATATGTTGAAAACACAACCTATGTGTTGGAGCCGCCTTTGTTTTTCTATCCCATTACAAATTTCATTCTTAACGCTCGAAATCGAAAGATGGTTTTCGTATTTTTTCTTCTGTGGATTCAAAGTCTCTGAAGCTTTATCACGTGAGCAATGATAATTATTGTACTCTTGAGGCGAGTCCTACCTTTCGTAAAAATGTTTCCTCATTTTGTTCTACCTCGGGATCTTGTAGGCCGGATGCTATAAATCGCATAGTTCACACGTGCTGAGCTACGAAACGGCGAAATCGTTTTAATTTTTCACCCAGGGCAGTAACGAGAGTAAAGTTTTCCCTAAACCATGATTAAACGTAATCGGGTTTTTGCACCTCGGCGTTCACCAAACCCAAAAGTTTATTGTCGTAGCCCCGATAGCCGAGAACACGAAGTCCTTATTTTAGTAACCCGTGTCAAGGTTAAGAGAAAAAACTAAACCATGGTAACGTTATGTTGGCAATTCGCCACTCGACGTTTTCTTTTTTAAAAGTTATGTTGTTTAAACCCCGACTCACGAAATCACGATAAGGATATGATCATGATTAATTAATCACATAATCTGAGTTTACCTTTCCTTTTAATTAACTCATATTATCGCAATCTCACGGTTTCGCAGCTCGGCATGCAAACTTCCCGGAAACTTACCTTCGAAACTCCGAGTCGCGATATGGCAAATATATATAATCACGAAATTAATTAAGCTCCTAATCATAATTACGTTTTTTTATTAATCAAAATCAATCATCGCAATTCGGGGGTTAGAGGTTCAAAGGGTTAAAGCAAATTTCCCGATACAATGAGTGGCGAAAGATTAATTAACGTTGGTAAAACCGGATTAATTAAGCTAAATCAGTACATATCCCGTGTTTCAATGCTTGCACGATTTACGAGGTAGCCTTATTTTTTCCATACGCCAACTGACATTTCAAA
Source organism: Picea engelmannii (assembly GCA_009831015.1). Classification (NCBI taxonomy): domain Eukaryota; kingdom Viridiplantae; phylum Streptophyta; class Pinopsida; order Pinales; family Pinaceae; genus Picea; species Picea engelmannii. The sequence goes on from ML778034.1 coordinate 361,601, forward strand.
CCGCCAAAATTTATGACATTAATGAGGAAATAGGGCAAATCGATGAATAAAGATCATATTTTTATGGCTAAATTTATTTCTAAAACAGGATTTGACAGACCTGTTCTAAAAGGTACTGAGTTTTCGAATATATATAAGAGTTGCTATGCATTATAACAAATTCATTTCTACATTACGAGAGCACATTATCTCTAAGAAAGCTAACTTCTGTATATATACGTATTTCTATCGCAGAAGAGATAAAACAAAATCTCCAGCCATGGCTCCACGAAAAGCTTCCAAAGCCAGTGTTGAGGTTTTGGGACAAGGCTCGGACAACATTGCTGACACTTCACCTCAAAGTGTCGACTCTATCCCAAATTGGTCTTTTGTTTCTGATGTTTTGTAGGCTGAATTGGTGGATTATTCCGACGATTCCAACGACAATGAAAAAGATGATATAACCACCAAGTATAAGATCATCAGCCAATCCAAAATGCACAAAGTAGTAGCCAGGCCAAAACTACTGCCATATTATGATATGGTCCGATGGGCATTAGACCTTGTGGACATACCAACCAGAACCATCATGAACGAGCAAAAGGTCACCATCGAGACTTTCAGGCCTGAACATCTGCAAGCCATGTATAAGTTGCCCACAGCGTCTGAATTTACATATGGTGCTGAATTGTTAGACAAATTTAAAGAGAAGGAATGTGTGCAGTATGATAAAACCATGTCTAGCTTAATAAAATATTGGGTTTTGCACGTTGCAAAGTTCAAGGCAGACAATCATGGTGTATATTCGATAGCTTCTTTAGAACCGCAGTACAAGTATGTAGCCATGATGACATGCAAATTATACGGGAGAGAGGATACCTCACATTTCTTTCTTCCATGGGTACCTCTAATGTTTCAATTCGTTGAAGGTTGTTCCTTCGAATCAGTGAAGATGTTGTCCGACAGCCTGACCAGTCGGGTCATAGAGTATCGAGCGCAAAAAGAAAGCGGAAAAATTGCATCATTTTTTATGTCTGCATACATTATGGACACCATTTGTTTTTTGACACCATTTCCCTTGATGAGCTGGAGTTGGACTCCAATAGAAGACGAGCCCGTACACGTCTATCATTTGAAATTATTGGAAAACAAAGAAGCAAATTTCATAAATGAAATCTTCAACTGGGTGATGGTGCCTCTGCATGCCACTATTTTCGGTCACCTGCGACCTAGGATCTCGGACAATATAGTAACAAATTTGAGAAGTATAGCAAACTAGTATGTAGAGGACGAATTTTCATACCTCGGAGTTTTCGGGGCTTCTATTCCCCCACATGCATTGCCATTGTTCATTCCTGACAAGCTGGCTTGTCGTGAGGTTGCCAGACAAACAGTAATCGGTGGTATAAGTAAGAAGCTTAAGGGATACTCAAAGAAGGTATGTCCACCTTTTCCTGTTCATTTAAATTCTTATTCTTTATTAGATTTTGGGCATGCCAAAGCTGAGGCAGCAGCCCTGGAAGACCTAAATTTGGTCCTCATTGAATACAAGAAGCACGATCTGCAAAGGGTCGTGAGAAATCATTTGGCTACTTACGGGCTCATGAGATTTGAGCACGATAATTCATGCTCAGGTGACATTTTCCGAGGTGCAAGGTCCTATGCCAAGATCCTAGCTCGGATACAAACCTTGGCACTTGAGAAAAGAGCCGATGTTCTAAAATTCCAAGAACATCGACGCAGTTGTCTTCCCGCAGTGTTGTGGGGTGAGAGTCTGAGTACAGTGGAAGTGAAACAAAGAGATGTTGAAGGCTCTAAGGATGCAAATCCCAATAAAAAAAACACTAGGACGAGGGAGAGTACACCAAGAGTCCGAAAGCAGAAATAAAGACTCCCGACCCTACGAAGAAGTAGAGTCCGGTTACTACTCTGGGAAAATCAACAAAGAAGGTCAGAGAACCTATCACATCAGTTACTCCCTTGCAGTCGACTCAGGGAAATATTGATGCAGGATGGATCTTCAATGAATAGTTGAGGCCTATAAGGGTAGAAGAACTCCCTCTGAATGAGTTTTTCTTCGATAAGAAGAGAAAGGCAATGGTAAAAAGGGAATTTTATCAGGAAGGAGAGTCAATGGCCAATAAATGCAAAGTTATAACTGATGGAAAAGACAAGAAGAAGGAACAATTCGCGACTGAAATAGCAGGGACATTAGGAGCATACGCCACGGCGAATCAATTTTCAGTCAGGGTCTTAAAAAACCAACTGAAATGAAAGAATCGCCTCATCAAGACCTTGGAAGCTAGACTAGCGACAACAATAGAGACTGCCAAAGACCAGGCGAGTGTGAGTATAGAGCAAGCAATGTTGACTGATAAAAATGAGATAGAGCTGCTCAAGTCTAAGCTCGAACAAGCACAACTAGTGATTCGGGATGGTCATATGTAAGCGATTCAGCAAAAAGATTTGATCCAACAGCTGCAGTCTAGGGTGGAAATCGCCGAAAGCAAAGTGATAGATATTGGGATGTTTCAATCCCAGGCAATGGAGATTCGGGGCAGAGTCTCTGCAACCCAACGAAATTTACTCGGTAAGGTAGAGGAGAATCGGGACAATTGCTTGCTGGTAAATCAAGTTTTGGAGAATTTAAGTGCTATATAAAGGGAAGCTGGAGCAGCACGGGTCGCCTTCCAAGAGGCTGTGATAGCCACAAACAGCAGGGATTCAAGAAGCACTCCCAGGTTCACCATTTCGGAGCAGACCAGAGGAAACATTATATTGAAAGAATGGGAGCACAACATCGTGGAAGGAAAACTACAAGCCAAAAGGGTAATGAATTCCTTAGAAGAGACCTTTAGTTCTATAGATGGAAATCTGCTAGGCATTGATAGAGGAGGTAATGTTGAGGCATTGATTCAGATGAATATGGAAAAAATCTCGCTTGATTTGAAGGAAAAAGAGGAAAGAGATTCAGCCGAGATCTCCTAAGTGACTATGGTGGAAATAGTCCAAATAGACAAATGTATGATTTAACCAAGCATGCAATTATGTGCTATCATCATCATAGACAGATAGATGGAAGACAGGCTGCCACAATTAGCCCGAGATTGTTACTCTTTTTAGGACAACTGTCAAGCAGAACCATCAAGGTTGATATCTCGGCTGGTTGAAAGATGCGTCACCTGTACCGAACATGTGCGAGGACAAACTTCTGGTACCAAGTGAAGACAGAGAAGAAGAAATGTAGCGATTTCTCTCCTCCATATCATAACTGAAATTTTTGTAACGATTGAGATTTCGTCTTACTCTAAAACTGTATAAATATACCATAGAAAGAAAGAAAATAGGCTGGACCTTTTTGTGTCGATTGTAACAAAGTTTTTACATTTTGAGAGTTAATACAAAGCAAATCTGAAGATTCTCAATTCCGTCACGACTGTGTTATGAGTTTCTTTTCTTGTATCTCATATTTCATTTCATTTCATATTCATAACTGATGAATGCTTCATTATAATTTAGTACGACCACTACTATAGCGAATGAATTTTGGTTTTCTATAATTATTTACTGTTTTTCCTCTATACTAGCTATCAGCAGGTGTAAGACCAGTCAACACTTTCAGAATTCTATATATATTTTATGCTACATCGGGTTATTTCCTTACATTTTTCCTCTCTTGTTTATACGTGAGATTCTCCCTTGATAGGAGCCTTACACCATAGACAACTAAATGTTTTTCTCCCACCTCATACCTTTTATTAAGATATAACTCAGTTACGGGAAAGAGCCTTTGATTTGCACCCCGTTTTATTTTCGAAATCATAAATTATCTTTTATACGACCAAATTGAGACAACACTTACTTTCTCTCTGAAGTTTTTCTTAGTTTACTGTTCCTCCATGACTGTCCCTGAACCAACACAGCCCAATATCGAATCCGGATTATCAAATCAAACGCACATTGCCTTAAACCTTTTCAACACTATTCTTAAAACGACTACTACCCGAGTTGAACTCGAATGTTCATGGGCAACGATTGAATAGGATATAGCCATCCAGGAATAGTTGGAATCTAGACAACGCCAACGTAGAAGTCTCGCCTAGTTTCCTTTGCCAAAGGTTGGCATTTCTCTCTTCTCCACCTTTTACCCACTTTCGGATGCCTAGACACTGTACTTCTAAGCCTTAAGTACAAACTCTGGAACAACACTATGTATGTTGAGATGTTAACAATCAAGAGATGGGAACTATCAATATAATCGATATAGTCATAGAGAATAAAATGCCATCCAAAAATGGAGAATTATAAATTTATCCAAGAATAAAAAAAAAGCACAAGGTGAGAATTTATCCTTTAATACAAAATGCAGAGTTATAATTTATCCATGAATAAAACGTAGGTTTAGAACTTGATCCATTAAGATATAAAAATGGGGTAAATATAAGATAATGACAAGATATAAACATGTTGGGTTTGAAGAAAAACTTTGCCAACAATAAAATTTGCAGATTTAAATAATCTCATCAAGACGCAAGGTGAACCATCAGCCAAGGACAAACATCAAAGGTATACCACTGACAAGACATCATTCGTTCACCATCCTTGCGGGGAGTTGAGATCCATAGGTATATTAACATGGAAGCGATGACCATAGATCAGGGTCCTAGTCGACTGCTCAGGCGAGGAATGATGAGTTGGGGACAAAGGAAAAAACAACCAATAGGATCATAATCAAAATCACAAGGAGGTCACGACATGCAAGGAGTGAAGGTCATGGGAAAATCAATCACTTAATCCAGCTAGGCTATAAAAAAAAATCAGTCATCACTCTAGACAATCAGTTTACCTGCCCAAACAAACATGCAACTCCAAATCATAATTCCTACAATAATCTACCATACAAAAATGAAGAATGCGTATCGTTGCACAATCGCCCCTCCGAGTTGATGTCCCACATGCTCCATGCAACTCCTACTTGTCGACCAGTGAAACTTCATCGGTACCTCCTAGCCAATACTAGGGGTACTCTTCTTCCCCCTTAACCCCCCGAGCCGCAAAGGGGCCACACATGCTAACCATAGAATCCGCTAGCTCCCAACTCACCTCAGAAGGCCGAGCTACCACTCCTCACCGAGATCGGTATCCCAACTCCTACAAGCTAAGTCAGTCAAGTAGAGATTTCTACAGCGTAACATTACGCAAACAGAAGAGATATTTCCTTCATCTCCTCCCTTCATTATATAGAGTTTCATAGTCCCTTACTTTCCTAAAATCTCATTTAATTAAAGTTTTTAAAATTTAAATCCTAAAAATTCCTCCCGGTACAAGTGTCGCCCATCCGCTTCATTCCTCCATAAATTAATTTCTTTAATTAACTAATTATCTTTATTTCCCTTACCCACCTTGAGTCACTCCTAGAATCGCTCTTAGGTGTCCCCAAATTCTCTTACAGGTTTTAATGACTTTCCCCATTATTAAATTGCTAGTTTAGTTTAAATTAGAAAGCTCTTAAATGCTAGATACCCTTACTAAGTTTGACTTTATGCTTTTCCCCTAGTGTTTCCATTTTCTTTTTATGTTTCCTTCTTTTCCTAGTTTCCTAAATATTTTAGATTTCCCTCTTTTCCCTTTTCATTTAGGACTCAAATTGGAAGGTGTAGAAATTAACCCCCTTTTTCCTTTTTCCCCTTTTAGTTAATAATTTAAAATTATCAGAAAAGAAATAAAACAATTATTCCCCTTCTTTTAAAATTTTACCCTAAAAGATTTTTATGAATTATTTAAATTTCTTACCCCCTTATTGTTACAAGATTTAACAAGGAGTATAATTATTATTTATGTTTTTTT
>ML778034.1:367450-392607 GCA_009831015.1 Picea engelmannii
GTGACGTTTTATTAGGGAATTTGTTTTTTTTTTTAATTCTTAACACGTTATTCATCCTAAGGCCATCTAGGCTCATTCATTTATCATCAACAACGTGACGTGCCCTTCAGGATGCACTAGGTGCTCTAAGGGTGGCACTTGCATTAATATGTTTCCCTTGCGTGACATGCCCTTCAGGATGCACTATGTGCTCCAAGGGCGCCACTCGCCTCTTTCCATTTTTCTTGCACGATGTGCCCTTCAGGACACACCATGTGCTCCAAGGGTGTCACTCACCTCTTGACTGACTTGGTAGACATAAAAAAGCCTTGGAGTTAATACTCCACCAGGTGAACTTGCGGGATACTAAGGGCTTCTAAGGAATAAATCCCTCGCCTTATTGCACACCCCTTAGAATCATCGTGAGTGAATGTCATAGTCTTCCCTCATGGCATCATGGGTCCTATCAAACTAGGTAAACATTAAACTATAGTTCGATCCACGGCGAGAGTGCTAGTAGGCTGTGGCAGGGCTGCTATCCACACCTCTCCCTCAACATCTCTGGTAGTCATGCATGACCGCTTTACTCCACATGTGAGTCTGGTAGGCAAGTTATCGTCAGCCTGCATCATCAATGAATCATGTTAGAATATATCCATATCATATCATCTCATCAGATGCACTAATATCACAATACAACAATAAAACCCTAATGGTACACTCCCCGACTCGTTCCAGAGTCGAAGGGGTTCCATCGATGCCTCTTCATCTTCAAGGCCCAAAATCCTGCACACTTAGTAAAACCGAGTCAATAGCACCTGTTTATGTCAATGCAGTAAAATGACATGTCATCAACTCATAATGCCTCCTAATCAAAATCAAATGTTTTAATAGCATAATAATCTAGATCACTTGCGAGAAAGTGTCCTCAAAGAATAAGTTCTCTCAGTGCCCCAGAGTGGGATGTTATAATTTCGCATTTTCTTTTTATATATTAGTTCTAGCTTTGTTGCATTGTTAATTCTCATGAACCTTTCAACACTTGTTTTAATTATTGAAATGACATTGGCTTATCCGAGTATAAAATAAATTCATATATATATATATATATATATATATATATATATATATATGAATTTATTTTATACTCGGATATATATATATATATAAGTAAAAACAAGAAATTTAGCAATGCATGAAGGAACAATTGCGAAACAACTATACAAAGTATAATTAATTTACTATTTAATTTTCTGAACTCCTTGTTCAAAAAACGGAAATATACAATATGTAATGATAAGTATTATAGATTGTTTTATAGAAAAGGTTAAATGGGTGAAATCATGAAGATGGGTTACACTTTTTCTTGTTTTATGAGAAAAAAAAATGTATTTTCACAAGTTCTCCAAATTCTGGCATACAAACGTATTTTTTTAATTTAGAATTTCACTTTATAGTAAACACAAAACTTGTGAAGAATTTTGTTAGCTTTCCAATGACTATTTTTCAAATTTGTTTTATCATGATTTGATATGTCAATTTGACAATTGTTTAACAATATGTTCCTTAAACATGAAAGGAAGGATAATGAGTTACTTTTTCCTACAACATCGTATCTATTATTAGACTTATGTTTTTAAGAAACGAAATATACTGCAACAATCTACAGAAACTCTATTTTATTATGACTATAATTTTTAATCTAACGGATGAATATTATAATTTCTAGAATTTTTTTAAGTTGACCAAGCTGAAAACGTTGCATATTTTCAACACATGTTTTTCTACACCTTGTATCTATCTTAATTTTTACATAAAACTAAAATCTAAATATACCCTTTTGAAACAAACAGTTTAAGGATTATGAATATATATTTTTCCAAATTTTTCATTGTATATTTTTAGAGATACCGATATTTCATTTCACTGAATCATAATGTCTGCTGAAAATATTATGTAGTGTTTTTTTTTTAAATTAAATAAAATTAGATAAAAATAAAGAAAATGAATACAAATTATAGGAATTGAAAGTATATTCAATTTTGTAAATGCTGGTGTCATTTTCAAAACCAAATTCTCATCATTTGCAGGAGTTCGCAACCTCCAAAGTTCAGGTAAGCTTGGGGAAATTCTCTGGTTTTTGTTTTCAATCTCAATTTCATGTTTTTGGACAAAATACCCTTTCGGCCGAAAGACTAAAATCTAACAGAAACCGTCAAAAGTGAATGGTTTCCAAGGTTTTCAGCCAAAAGGTTGTTGAAGGAATTTCGTCAGTCAAAAAAAATGAAAAGACACGTTGTATCACGTTGTATCGTTTCATTTCAGGCAAAATTGTATAAATAGGCTTTCAACTGAACACATTTCATACAATTCATCGGATGGACAGATAGATAGGAGCTTGGGGATAGGGATTTCAAAGAATTTCTATTACTGATTGCAGTTGCATTCTTTTATTTCTTTATTTCTTCCCTATATTCCATAGGCTGAATAAGAGAATAGATATCGATACATGATGGTTCTATAGAGCACTTAAACAAAGTTTCAAATCATCTTTTTGGTTATTTTTGAATAAGGTAATTGAGGTTTGTTCATGTTTTTATTGGAATAACAATTTATATGTTGAAATATAAATGTTGAGCATTTTTTCAAGGTGAAGTATTTTTTGAACATATATTTTACAGATAACTATAAAAGTCACGGGAAACAAAAGTCTGCGCAAGATTAAATTTGATCGCACTCCAGATGATACTTGCCACATCGAACAAAGGAAAGATATTTATTGGAGAAAGAAACAAGAACTTGCAAATATTTTAGAAATAAACGATGATAATGTCAATAGAGATTATCGACAAGAAGAAGTTCAACCAAGTATTCATGCACATATGATGATCGAGAACACTACACACATTGGGACTATATTTAGAAAGTACAGAATTCAAAGTATACAATTCAAATTTAAAATATTGTAAATAATATAATTGATTGTATTTACAGTTTGATGTTTTTCAAAAAACATAAATAGATTTGTCTCATAATGTCGAAGAAGACGTTGAAACCGAAATTGAAGCAGAAGGTGTTGAAACCAAAATTGAAGCAGAAGACGTTGAAACCAAAATTGAAGCAGAAGATGAATCACCTATAGGTATGTACATAAATTTAGATAATACAATATGAACACTCAAGTATATATAATTTAGTGAATTTGTGTTCGGATTATGTTTTTTAATATAAAATTTTAATTGAAATATGCAGGAGAATCTATCAACATTGATGATGAAATATTAGAAAATGTTGATACTGACAAATTTGGGAAGAAAAAAGCTAAGCATTATATAATATATCGAAGTAAGAATATGTATAATAATTTTTTCAAAGATGAATCATTAATAGTAGAAGCTCAAATTTTACTTTGTCTAATGAATTCAAGAAAGTTAAAGGAAGATACATCATTATTGGGTATTCAAAAGTCGACAAAGGTGTGACATCCCCATCCGGTACTACTCCTATGATGTACAACCGGTAAAAGCACCCTTTTTTTTTTGTGTGTGTCTGTGTAGGAAGGTATTAATGACATTATACTCAACATCGCAACAAGGCGACACACACAATGCATGCAACTCATGCAACAACAACATAAGGACCTAACATAAAAGCACATCAAGCACCTAGAAGCAATGTACAAAATTCAACTAACGAAGAATAAGAATGACTACCAGCCCATCCTACCCTGCAATTGTTAGGACCTCCAGGACACATAAGAAATGCTCAAGCCCAGGTTCCCATCGATTTTGACCATTTAAGGTCTCAAGGCTGACGACTGTTCTAAGGAACAAGGAGGTATCTATATCCAGCCCGAGACAAGCATAGCAAGCCCACTAAGCTAAGGACAATCATTAATTATAATAAACAACAACACCCTCAATGGAAAGCATAAGATAAGAAAGGTTTTGTCAACAACCCAACCATTAATCAAGGCCAAATGGTCAATACCTATGATTTAAGTTGGCGTTAATTACAGATTGATTAACCAGTCTAAATTCCATTAGTCAGTGAGTTACCAACCGAACTTAACATGAATTACAACTCAATTTTAGCGAGTCCGAGTTACCAATTAGGAGACATCTATAAATCCAACTAGCATCAATTACATATCCAGTATAGCAAGTCTAAATTACAGCTAGTCAACTGTTTGGCAATTATAATTTGACCTTAAAAGAAAACAAGCTAGCAAGTATAAATCATGATTAGACATTAACTACAATATAATGTAACATTAATATGATCTAACCTTAGCAATTGCCAAAATATGAACAATATCAGTGTATCAAACTACATTGTCTAAGATTAAAGTGTGATTAATGACTTTAACATCCAACACACTGTCTGGCCATTAACTAAATAACAATAGTAACAATCTTGATGTAGAATGCTACCATTAATACAATAATAAAGCAATTAACAGGCATCTAGTCATGACAATTAACCTATCATCTACTATAGCAACAAAAACATTACTACATCAAGGCCGAAATCAACAACTAAGAATTTATTAACTCAATAAATTCCACATGCATCTATCTTTATTCTAGGTACCAAAATGACAACTGCCTACAACAATAAAGAAATTGGCTAAGAAGTGTAAGTGTCATAATGCCATAAACAATCTACGAGAGGCTAAGGCCATGCACCTAAAAGATTTACTGCCACGCACCCTCAAAGAGTCACTGCCAGGTAAAGGTAAAACTCAGGGCATAAACTTCGAAGCAAGTTGGCATCCTAGAATGATGTCATTACAGGTTAAAAGCAGAAGTCAACCATTTAGGCAACTAGTGGCCATTTAGTCAACAAGAAGGAATCTATTGACCATTCCAGTTCTATAGCAATTATTCTGGCGAATAATAAGGTAATTAATTTAGCATTAAATAATGCAAGTATCATGGCTATTAAATGTAGCAATTAACATGACAATTAGTGTGGCCTTCAACATAGTAATTAACAGGACCAATTCTCAGAGTTCAAATTTCATTGTACAGACTTATCATGCCAAGAGTCACAATAACAAATTACTGACAGCGGGCTCTAGAAAGTCATAAGGAAGGTGCTGCAATATTAGAACAATCAAGCCTTAACATTAAATATCCAAATAACAATATTATTGCAGAAGGCTATAATTAAGATATTTAAGAACAAATTAAATCTCAACATGTTGTTTATGTATTTTGACAGTACAAAATGACAAGCTAGTTTAAAATTTTAAAGGAAACTGCAGGGACAAGACAAGCCATTAAAGAAGGTGATTTCCATGTTGTTGGTTAGTTGTACCATGGCAGGTACCTAAATTAAGTAACACAATCTATTCTCATGCTATACATATCTACTGTCAGGCTGACTAATTTAAGTGCATCATCTGAAGGGTTGTTCACAAAACGCATCCCTGTAGAGATCGCAACCAAAAACGCATGCACAGAGTCAATTTTTTTATATCAATCGGTGTTCATTCCGGTAAGTGAATTCCTGATTTAAAAGATGAATTTGTGGGTGCATTCTACAACAACCCAGTCAACGTTTCAGCAAAAACGTGGGTGTTAACAACAGTGGGCAACAGTTGAGAGCCACAATTCATGGGCGTTAAGTCTAGAGAAACCAGTGTAAATACAAATCCGTGACAGTCAATGGGATAAGGGTCTGATTAATAACTTTGGGGTGATGAACCTAGGCGACAGTAGGGATGCAGAGTTATAATTCCAAGCAACGCAAACACCAGCAATTATAATTGTGGTTACAGTAATATAGTCCCATTTTAATAAAAAAATATTCGTGGGCAATCACTACACCATTCTAAACGGTGATAAAACATTACACAGTCAATACACCATACTAAATGCAGGGGAAACATTACACAGTCAAAACAGGGTTCAATGCAACCAGGTGTAAGGGTTTCAAATTATTTTCATCTCCTGGGGTGCCCAACAACGCATCAAAGATAAAATAGTCCATTTTTTGAAATAAGGTCATGGTGAAAAACCAACCCCCAAGGAGGAATGCAAATAGGGAATGGTAAGTCGATTTGCAATAAATTAAAACCCTCAAAATCAGAGGCCAAGACAAAATTTGCAGACAGGAAGGGATTGTTTTTTTTTTCTTCCCTTTTTGCATTGCTAGGATACCATACACGTCGATTTAAAATTTTTCCAAGAACAAAACATTGGCTTAAAATTGATCCATCAATATAAATACGGGGTAAAACGAGACAACGACGAAATAAAAACAAGCTGAGTTTAAGGATAAACTTCACCAACAATAACAGTGCAGGGTTAATTGAACGCATCGGGGCACAAGGCGAACCGTCAGCTAAGGACAACATCAAGGGTATATGGCTAACAGGTGTGTCCTTCTCTCATCATCCTTGCACAAAAAAGTGGGGCGTTGAGATCCATAGGTCTTTTAACGCTAAGGCAATGACCGTAGATTAGGCTTCTGGCCGACTGCTCAGGCGAGGACTCGTGAGCTAGAGACGAAGGGTAAACAACCACGAAGGTCACAATCAAATAGAAATATGGTCAATACGTGCAGGGAAAAAAAGGACACGTGAATCAATCTATCATCGAGCTAGGCTAATGAAATTTGAGAAAACCACCTAGACAATCAGATAACTTCCACAATGAAAAAAAAATGCAGATTCAAGCATAAGTCCTAATATAATCTACCAAACAAAATTGAAGAGAGCGTACCATTGCCTGATCTCCCACTCTGAATGACGTCCCACGCGCTCCATGCCACTTCCACTTACCGACCAGTGAGACTTCATCAGTACCTCCCAACCAATGCTAGGGGTACTCTTCTTCCCCCTTAGCCCCCCGAGCCGCAAAGGGGACACACACACACTATCCAGAGATTTCAACTAGTTCCTAGCTCACCTCACAAGGTCGAGCTACCACTCCTCACTGAGATGGGTATCCCAACCCCCACAAGTTAAATCAGTCAAGTAGATAATTTTGCAGCGTAACGTTACACAAACAGAATATCCTCCAACCTCCATCACCTCCCTTCATTATATAGAGTTTCGTGGTTTATTACTTTCCAAAAATTTTCTTTTAGTTAAGTTTTTATAACTAAATTCCTAAAAATTCCTCCCCGTATAAGTGTCACCCATCCCCTTATTTCCTCCATAAATTAACTTCTTTAATTAATTAATTATCTTTATTTCCCTCACCCACCTAGAGTTACTCCTAGAATCACTCCTAGGTGTCCCCAAATTCTCTTACAGGTTTTAATAACTTTCTATTTTATTAAATTTTTAATTCAGTTTAAATTAGAAAGATCTTAAATGGTAGATGCTCTACTAAGTTTGACCTTCCTCTTTTTCCCTTATGTTCCCCTTTTCCCCTTTTTGTGTTTACCTCTTTTCCTAGTTTCCTAAAATTTTAGATTTTCCATCTTTCCCCTCTTTAGTTGGAACTCAAAAAGGCAGGTGTGGAATTTAACCCTTTTTTTCTTTTCTCTTTTAATTAATATAATTTTAAAAATAATAAAACAGTTAATTCCCTTATTAAATTTTATTTCAACAGTTTTTTTTTATCTTTTTTTATGAATAACTTAAATTTTTTACTCCTTTCATGTTACAAGATTTAACGAACATCATAATTGATGCAGTGAGATAATCGCGACCACCTCCTCGTCGCGCTCTCCTGCTCACAGGATCGTTCTAATCCCCTCTTCGAGCCGAATTAGCTCCTTGGACTCCCAAATGGAATCCCTGTGAAAAACCCAATCCACAGCTCCTTTCCCTTTGCCTCACGGTCTTCTGCACTTAACCATGATCTTCCCTGACTCACTATTGGGTTTCGGGGTTTCATGATCCCCGTTGTCAAGAGCTCCTATACTCTCGATTCCCCGATCTCTGATGAGATCTCTTCCCGGCCTTAGCCCCTTCTGGCTATGCCTTGGTCCACACGACTGTCTCATAAGACCGCAGCCTTATATCTTTCCTTTCGTCGGGGTTTAGGGATTTTCAATGCCAAAATGAAATTGCCCTTTAGATCCACGATACTACGATTCCCGACGTGCTCCAATTTCCACTAGTCCCCTGGGCTAGTATTTTGGCCCATATGACCAAATCCCCGTGATCGCAGTCTTACCTCTCCATCGGGGTTTCAAGCCTTTCAATGCCGCAATGCACTGGCTCACAAGATTCCCAATTCCTCGAATCCCAACTCTCTGATACACTAACAGCTAGCCCTTCATGACAGAGCTTTCTTCCTCCCTGATGTGCTAATGGTTGTCTTCCACGCTGGCTTCTTCTTCCTTTCAGGGTTTTGGGGTTCGCGATTCCACAATGAATAAACACCTTGTGCATGGGATCTCTGATATCCCAATCCCTGATATGACTATCCTCCGGTCATCCTCGTGGCCTTGACCTTTCAATGGTCCTTTACCCCATCGGGGTTTCAGACTTCGTGAAACCAAAATGCAGGAACACTTCACTCACGGGACCCGCGATATCTCGATACGCCAAAGTACTGACGGGCGTTCAATCTCTGCCAAGTGTCTCCACCAACGGACGCTCCAGATCTTCCTGGTGTTTCGATACTTGAAGTGTCTCGATTTTCTTCACCTCGAGAATCCTGATATACCAATGAATGCTATCCTGATGGCTACGCCTCTCGTCGGGATTTTACATTGGCTGTTCCTGACGGTTTAACCACCATGCACCTTCTAGTCAATCCGACGGCTGAAGGATATCTACTCAACATCTGGCGGCCCAGATCCTTTTTCCTGTGCGCTTACTCCAGAGGCTAAAATCTGATCATCTTCTCCTAATCCAATGACTTACGGGATTCTGTGTGAACATCTGATGGTCCACAGTCTCCTCTCCTCTGTGCACTTCTCGCCCAATCTGACGGCTGACGGGATTTTTCTCCAGATCTAATGATGCAGATCGTTTCTTCTCGTGTGCTTCCTCTATTGCTCTTTCCTGGATGTGAAAACCGACGGTCCAGATCTTATTCTCTCCAGCCGACCTGATGACTGCTGAGCTCCCTCCTGAGCTTCTCTGCGTTCTTCCAATGCTTGGAAAATTTCCAAGTCTTCCAAAGGCCTCAACCTTTGTTCTCCTTTCTTCTCTTCTCTTGCGACAATCTGACTCTGAGCTTTTCTGCACGTATGAAAATGTTGTCCCCCTTGAGTTTTGGGAACTTTGAACTCTCCAAAGAGTTCTTCATCCACTGCACTCCTTGCAGTCCGACTCTGTGCGTGAAAGGCACTGTCTCTCCTGAGCTTCTCAACCACTCAGACCCCTAAGGGATTTTATCTTTCTTCTCCCATAGATGGAGAATATGGACACCCTCCTAGCTATCCTTCTGCCTCAAGCAACTTCTTGTTGATCCTTCTGGGTATTCAGTAACCCAACGAATATCCCTTAGTGGATTCTTTCTCTAAGTTCCAGAAATCAAAGAGTTCCCTTTTTCTTGTGCCTATCTGCACACCATCTCTATTCCCACCTGGCAAAGTTTCCCTCTCACAGAACGTTCAGTAGTTCTGTCTTCTATCGTGCACTCCTTGCACCCGCTCAATGCCCACCTGGCAGAGATTCTCAGAATCCTCAGTGATTCTGGCTTCTATCTGAACTCACAACATAGTTCCTCCCTCAGCACCACTGTGCATATGCTCAATGCCCACTTGGCAGAGCTTTACAGAATTCACAGCAGAATTCTGTCTGCAACTGTATCTCTCATACACAACCTTGCCTTCAAGGTATTCAACAACCTTGAGGTCTTCTCCTAAGTTGTTGACTCCAATTCTTGTGCCGCAGCATGTCTTTGTCTGAACCCGCAGTGTTCAGAAGTGCAACCTCTGTGCACTGGTATTCAGAGACCGCAACACTCTGTCATGCCCTCCTGACATGAAACCGCAAAGACCTCTCAAGCCTAAAACTAAACAACTCTTGCAGAATGCATCAACATAACATACATCTACAACATACATAGAGAACACACACAGACATCCACATAACACACAGTAATGCGGGAAAAACTGCTCTTTTGTATTAAAATGGCAAATGCCTGTAACTACAAGCTATTCTCGAGCTCTCTCTGGCTCTACTCATATCAATCCTCACTCTCTCCAAAATGAGATCTGAAAATATCTTTTACCTGAGTGGGATCTTCGAGCTCTTCCCCCCAACCTACCTACCCTATTCAATTGCATTGAATGGGCTGTCTAGTCCAGAATCGGATCTAGATCTCAGCCATCCAAACATTAATGGCCTCTCTTATCTATAGCCTGCACAAAGGCACGGCTTCCCAGCTCAACATCTTAAACATTTAATTACATTAAATTCAAATTTCAAATGAGGACTGCACCTCTCTTTAGCTTGAATGCACACGCTCGACGTGGCTGGCTGAAGCGGAGAGATTCTCCTGCATCAAACTCCTCAGCTGCAAAATCATGAGCTCCTGCTCATGCGCTTCCCCTCTAAGCTATTGGAATCCTCCTAGATCCCAAATAAGTATTTGGAGCTTTCCATCTGCTCCATCTTCCTGTTGTTGCTGCTGCTCCGCTATTGTCGCTGCTCTCCTTCTGCTCAATCTCTCCTCGCTGGTAGTTTTTGCTGATCGGATCATCAACTCTATGATATCTTCGATCACTGCATCCAGGTGCTCCCATGGCTGGCTCTGCTTTTGCAGTCTCCTCAGTTGCAAATTTTTTTGGCACATGAGCAGATCATCATGATCTCCCATGCTTTCTTCCTCAGCTTCCAACCTCACCTTTTGGATGTGCATGCCCTGCATTTTCACCCTTTCCTCCAGGGCTTCAATCTATTCCCACATATCAGCAAAGCAAATATTGTCTGTCCCTTTTTCTTCTTTTACTGCAAACTCCCAAGTTGCAGTCTCTTCAGCTTCTTGGCTGAAAATGCTGAGCCATTCCTCAGACTGTTTTTGATCCTCTTCTCCTTCTTTTGTTGTTAGCTCCAATGCTATAGTTCTTTCAGCTTCCTAGCTGAAAGCATTGAGACATTCCTCCGAATTCTCATTTTCTTCTTCGTCTTCTTGGGCAGCTTCCAAATTTTGTTCCAATTTCTCCTTGACAGTCTCAGCTGACTGTTTTACTGCTGTTGCTGCATCATCTGCAGCACAGAATTCCGCCTCCTCCTGGGCAAATGGTAGGAATACTCCAATTCCTCCAATCATCAAAATATCTCTCAGCTCCTCCTCCTCTATCAGCTGCACATGCTGATCCAACTCTATTTCTGAATCTATGAGACCCTCATATAGTCTCATCTGCTCGGTTAGCTCCTCCGGCTAATTCCAACTCATCTGCTCATCCCTGCCCACCTGGCAATATGGGATTCTTCCACTGCTCTCCTGGCAGACTATGAGATCAACCAATCCCATCTTCATTAGCAACCCTTACTGAATTAAACTCACCTTTGAGTCCATGAGACCTTCAGACAGTCTCGAATGCTCATCTCTACCCACCTGGCAGTCTGAGATGCTTCCGCTGCCCTCCCAGCAGTCTTTGAGATGCCGCAGCGATCTCCTTTCACTGCCCAACTGGCAATGTAAAATTCCCTCATTGTCCTCCTGACAGTTCGTGAGATCCCGCAGTGATCTCAATCTGTTTCCCTCCTGGAAAATGGGAATTTCTACTTCTCTGCCCTCCTAGCAGTTCTTGAGATCATCAGACGATCCCAATCCATTCTCTTCACCAAGAATTTCTCCAATTTCTGGTTCACATATCTGAACCAATTCCTCCTCTATGGCTTTGGGGTTTTCAACATACCTCAACCATTCCTTTAGTATCCTACGTTGTCTTATGACCATCAGCTCCCTGACTAGCCACTTCATCTTTGGCTTCTTCATGGGCCACTCATACACCCATCTCGACTTCTTATCCTGCCACATCTTTAACTCGAGCCTTTCTATCTCTGCTCTTATATCAACAATCTCTTCATCCATTTCTGCAAGCTTTTCTTCTTTTCTCTTCTTCCTATGGCCTTCAGTACCCATCTTGCTGTGTCTATCTGCCCTTCTGACAGATTTGTTGTTGTCACTCTGCATCTTGAGTGTGTCCAGCTTCATCTTACAGCTCTTCTGACTGTCTATGGATTGTTTCCTACCTACAAAGAAGTCCTTAAAGAGTCCTCCAACACTCTATCTTCCTCTTGCCTCCTCTGTCTGCAATATACAAACAGAATCCCACTCTGATACCACTTGATGTGTATCAGAGTGCTCTTTACCTCTTCCTGCCTCTTCCTGCCTAAGATATATAGACAAGAATCAAGCTCTGATACCACTTGATGTGTATCAGAGTGCTCGTTATCTCTTGCCTCTCTTTCCTGAAATATACAAACAAGAATCAAGATCTGATACCACTTGATGTGTATCAGAGTGCTCTTTATCTCTTGCCTCTCTTCCCTGAAATATACAGACAAGAATCAAGCTCTGATACCACTTGACACAGTGAGAGAATCGTGACCACCTCCTCATCGAGCTCTCCTTCTCACATGATCGTTCTAATCCCCTCTTTGAGATGAATTAGCTCCTTGGACTCCCAAATGGAATCCCTGTGAAAAACCAAATCCACAGGTCCTTTCCCTTTGCCTCACGGTCTTCTGCACTTAACCGTGATCTTCCCTGACTCACTATCGGGTTTCGGGGTTTCGTGATCCCTGTTGTCAAGAGCTCCTATACTCTCGATTCCCCGATCTCCGATGAGCTCTCTGCCCAGCCTTAGTCCCCCCTGGCTATGCCCTAGTCCACACAACCGTTCTCACAAGACCGCAGCCTTATATCTTTCCTTTCGTTGAGGTTTCGGGCTTTTCAATGCCAAAATGCAATTTCCCTTTGGATCCGCGATCTTCTGATTCCTGATGCACACCAATTTCCACTAGTCCCGTGGGCTAGTCTTTTGGCCCATATGACAAAATCCCCGTGATCGCAGTCTTACCTCTCCATCGGGGTTTCGAGCCTTTCAATGTCGCAATGCATTGGCTCATGAGATTCTCAATTCCTCGAATCCTGACTCTCTGATATACTAATATTTGGCCCCTCACGACGGAGCTTTCTTCCTCCCTGATGTTCTGACGACTCGCTTCCACGCTAGCTTCTTTGTCCTTTCAGGGTTTCGGGGTTCGCGATTCCACAATGCATAACCACCTTGTGCACGGGATCTTCAATATCTCGATCCCCGATATGCCTATCCTCTGGTCACACTCGCGGCCTTGACCTTTCAACAGTCCTTTACCCCATTAGGGTTTCAGACTTCGTGAAACCGAAATGCATGAAAACTTCACTCACGGGACCCGCGATATCTCGATACACCAAAGTACCGATGGGCGCTCGATCTATGCCACGTGTCTCCACCAACGGACGGTCCAAATCTTCTTGGTGTTTCGAGACTTGAAGTGTCTCGATTTTCTTCACCTCGAGAATCCCGATATACCGATGGCTGCTATCCCGATGTCTACGCCTCTCGTCGGGATTTTACATTGGTTGTTTCCGATGGTTTAACCACTGTGCACCTTCCAGTCAATCCAACGGTTGAAGGATATCTACTCAACATCTGGCGGCCCAGATCCTTTCTCTTGCACGCTTACTCCAGAGGCTAAACTCTGATCATCTTCTCCCGACCCAATGACTTACGGGATTCTGTGTGAAAATTTGACGGTCCACAGTCTCCTCTCCTGTGTGCACTTCTCGCCCAATCTGACAGATGACGAGATTTTTCTCCAGATCTGACGGTGCAAATCATTTATTCTTGTGCACTTCCTCTAGTTCTCTTTCCTGGATGTGAAAACCGATGGTCCAGATCTTCTTCTCTCCAGTCGATATGACGGTTGCTGAGATCCCTCCTGAGATTTTGCATGTTCTTCTGATTCTTGGAAAATTTCCAAGTCTTCCAAAGGCCTCAACCTTTGTTCTCCTTTCTTCTCTTCTCTTGCGGCTCTCTGACTCTGAGCTTTGCCGCACGTATGAAAATGTTGTCCCCCCTGACCTTTGGGAAATTTGAACTCTCCAAAGAGTTATTCAGCCACTGCACTCCTTCCAGTCCGACTCTGTGCGTGAAAGGCATTGTCCCTCCTGAGCTTCTCAACCACTCAGACCCATAATGGATTTTATCTTTCTTCTCCCACAGATGGAGAATATGGACGCCCTCCTGGCTATCCTTCTGCCTCAAGCAAATTCTTGTTGAGCCTTCTGGGTATTCAGTAACCCAGTGAATATCCCTTAGTGGATTCTTCCTCTAAGTTCCAGAACTCAAAGAGTTCCCTTCTTCTTGTGCCTATCTGCACACCATCTCTATGCCCACCTGGTAGAGTTTCCCTTTCACAGAACGTTCAATAGTTCTGTCTTCTATCGTGCACTCCTTGCACCTGCTCAATGCCCACCTGGCATAGCTTCTTAGAATCCTCAGTGATTATGGCTTCTGTCTGAACTCACAACAGAGTTCCTCCCTCAGCACCACTGTGCATATGCTCAATGCCCACTTGGCAGAGATTTACAAAATTCACAGCAGAATTCTGTCTGCAACTGCGTCTCTCATACACAGTCTTGCCTCCAAGGTATTCAGAAACCTTGATGTCTTCTCCTGAGTTGTTGACTCCAATTCCCGTGCCGCAACATGTCTTTGTCTGAACCCGCAGTGTTCAGAAGTGCAAACTCTATGCACTGGTATTCAGAGACCGCAACACTCTGTCATGCCCTCCTGACATGAAACCTCAAAGACCTCTCAAGCCTGAAACCAAACAACTCCTGCAGAATGCATCAACATAACATACATCTACATCATACATAGAGAACACACACAGACATCCACATAACACACAGTAATATAGGAAAAACTGCTCTTTTGTATTAAATGGAAAATGCCTATAATTACAAGGTGTTCTCGAGCTCTCTCTGGCTCTACTCATCTCAATCCTCACTCTCTCCAAAATGAGATCTAAAAATATCTTTTACCTGAGGGGGATCTTTGAGCTCTTCCCTCCAACCTACCTACCCTATTCAATTGCATTGAATGGGCTGTCTAGTCCAGAATTAGATCTAGATCTCAACCATATAAACATTAATGGCCTCTCTTATCTACAGCCTGCACAAAGGCACGACTTCCCAACTCAACAGCTTAAACATTTAATTACATTAAATTCAAATTTCAAATGAGGATTGTGCCTCTCTTCAGTTTGAATGCACGCGCTCGATGTGGTTGGATGGCTGGTTGGCTGATGTGGAGAGATGCTCCTGCATCAATAATTATCATTTATGTTGTTTTTATTTTTCTTATTAATAATTTTTTTATAGAAAGACAAAATTTTACCACTAGCGTAATTTAGACTTAGACCTTAAATTTTTGTACTGGGCGACATTTAATTAGGGAATTTGTTTTAAAAATACTTAACACGTTATTCATCCTAAGGCCATCTAGGTTCATTCATCTATCATCAACACCACGACGTTCCCTTCAGGACGCACTAGGTGCTCTAAGGGTGTCGCTCGCCTCATCTGTTCCCTTGAGCAACGTGCCCTTCAGGATGCACTATGTGCTCCAAGGGTGGTACTCGCCTATTGACTGACTTGGTAGACATCAATAACCCCTGGAGTCAACACTCCACCAAGTGAACTTGTGGGAGACTAAGGTCCTCTAAGAAATAAGGCCCCTGCCTTATTGCGCACCCCTTAGAATCATCGTGAGTGACTATCACAATCTGCCCTCATAGCATTGTGGATCCTCTCGAACTATGTAATCATTAACCTATAGTTCGAGCCACAACGGGAGTGCTAGTATGTTGTGGCAGGGCTCTTCTCCACACCTCTCCCTCAACATCTCTGGTAGTCATGCGTGAACCATTTACTCCATATGTGAGTCTGGTCGACAAGATATTGTCAGCCTTCATCATCATACTATCATGTTAGAATATATCCATATCATATCATCTAATCAGATGCACCAATATCACAATAAAACAATCCAACCCCAATGGTATACTCCCTGACTCGATCTAGAATCCAAGGGGTTCCATCGATGCCTCTGCATCCTCAAGGTCCAAAATCCTACACACTAGTAAAACCGAGTCAATAGTACCTATCTTTGTCAATGCAGTAAAATAACATGTCATCAACCCATAACGCCTCATAATCAAAATCAAAAGTTTTAATAGCATATTAATCCGGATCACTTGTGAGCAAGTGTTCTCAAAGAATAAGTTTGCTCAGTGCACCAGAGCGAGATGTTACAAAAGGATAAAAAGGTGAAAGAGAATGTCCTTAACAATATAACTAGTGTATTAAAAGCTTTTGGAAAATGTCGAAAAGAAGATGTTTGTGTTGCACGTAGAGTGATACAAACAATAGTTGTTTCATCTAGCAATATAAAAGATCATTTGACATGACACATGGAAAACACGATGGGGACGTCAAGAAAAACAATGCACAAACATAAAAAAAATTGATTGAAAATAGATGTAAATGATGAATTGGTTTGTTGGACAATGATTTCTAGACAACCCTACAAAGATAGACTTTCATAAAATGTTAACGAATTGGCCCATAATTGTTGGTTGGAAGACTATTTTGTTTCACCACATACAAGGTATGTGTTGCGATGAAGAATAACATGATAAAAATATGAAGAACATCAAAAACATATATTTCTAATGACAGAAATAGAGTTGTTCAATAAGTTCAAAGAAGAGCACAAAGAAGTTAAAATTTTCATCAATACATTTGTGCAACAAAAACCATGGTTTGTTAGACCCATCATTGTCCATGAAACTTGTTGTTGTCATCATCACGTGGAATTTGAGTTGTATTATGGCAATGTTTTGGATTTTGGTAAACTGTTATGGCCAGGTTCACCTCCTCCTTCCACATTCCGTGTTTTTATATCCGAAATTCTATGTGAAAGAGAATATGATGATTTATTTTACAAAAAAAAAATGTGTTGGTGGAAAGAAATGTGATAGTTGTAGAAGTCTAAGTTTGTTTCATTCAAAGTATCATATTGATATGAATGACCAATCATTTTCTAATATAACAGTCAATTTGAAGAGATATGAATATATGAGCAACACGGCTCCACATTATTCAAATTTTATTTCCAAAAGGATTGATTTGAAGGTAGATAAAATCTGCGTGATAGATTTTTTGAAAAAGTTTGAGGAAGAAATCTATAAATACACCAAGCATTCACATAGAGCTCGATGGAAAGATCTACAATTCAAACAATCTTGTGAACTGTTTCCACCAGGGACAATTTTTTCTATAGTTGATTTTGGAGAGAATTACACATTCGCTGCACAAAAAGAAATATAGAGGGAATATTATCATTCTGATCAAGTCACAATATTTGTCCACATTTTATATAGATATGCTCAACGAAATATTGATAACATAGAAAGCACCAATGACAATCGACATGTTATTAAAGAATATCACTTTTATATAATTGATGATCGAGCACACGACACACATTATGTACAACATTGTTTTGATAAATTTTATGATTCATTGAAAGAACATCAAATCAGATTCGATCGACATTGGATATGGTCAGATGGGTGTGCGAGTCAATTCAAATATTCACAATCATTCTATTGGTTATGTAGTCTTCATAAAAAATTAAACATTACACATTGTTGGAATTTTTTTTAGACTGGTCATGGAAAAGGAGAGAACGACGGTGTAGGGGCATGTATAAAACAATCACTTCGAAGGTATCAGTTGAACCCTCATGCCTATCAATTTCAATCCACTAAACAAGTTGTCGAATGGTGCAAAATGGATTTAAGCCATGAATATAATCCGTCAAGGGATATGCATAGGTGTGTATATATATAAATGTTACATGTATGTACACATGATATATAAATGTGAACATGTTCAAATTTATATTCAATCTTCAATCATTTTCTTGAGAGATTTCAAGTTAACAAGTTCTTGTCTTGTGCAAGGTTTTTTGGTATGTTGGAATCGAAGATGTAAATAGATCAATCGCATATGATGCCAGTACAATACCTGGGACATGAAAAATACATCCAGTTAAAAGAAAATGTTTTCAAAATGGGTTTGCATTTGATAGAAGAAATGACTCTTGTTTTTGTTCAGTTTGCGTAGAGGACACATAATTCATAGATTTTTGCGAGAATGAAAATGAAGGATATGTTAAAGCTTGGATACATACATCACTTAATCTAAAAGGGAAAATTTCACTTGCAAGCTTAGAGAAGATGGAATCAAATGAGACTATAGTGTCAGTTGATGGAGATAGAGTTTCTGATCTTGTTAGAGAAGGTAATTTTTATGTTTAATTTTTTTCAAATAACTTGTAGATGTACTTGTGTGATAAACTAACACGAATTATTTTTTGTCCAATATATCCAATTATTTTCAGGAGATGTTTTTTCCATGGTTGCACATGTAGACAACACTGAAAACATGAAATATTATTTGATGCGATGAACGAAGAAAAATATGAGGCTATTAGAAGATTTTGATGATAACAGTTTTATATAGGAAAGAGGATCCATTGTATTGAAAGGATATTTTTTTCAAGAAACCCATCAAAGTTATACTCATGTTCACTTTCAAGACTATCATTCATATGTCACAAGTTGTCCATATAGTCATTTGGTATGGGCAACACACATAAAATTAATAGAAGTTCAATAAATAAATAAAAAAAGTTAGAAAATAGAAAATGTCCAAAGTCGATCATGAACAAATAATTGAAGATGGAATATCGTTATGGTGTTTTTAAACAAGTGACACATGCATATTCCATAATTTTTTATTTTTCATTGAAAATACATTCCAGATTTTGATGACTTGTTTTGACTATCTTCAAACATATTTACAAATAGGATATTTATAAAAAGGGTATGTATAAAAATATCCAGATCATTCTTAAAAAACATAGATAAAATATGGTTCAGCCATATTTTATCTGTGTTTTTCAACCATTACACCAATGAAAAATACTTTGTGAGAATTACACCAATCAAAATTGAGTTGTATACCTCTTGTATGAGCATTTTATTTTAAACTAAAAAATTGTTAAACACCATTTCCATTGACACTTACTTTTTTCAATAGTATTTTTTTCCATTTTATTTTAATAATATTGCATTAGGTTCAAGGGTATATGAACCTTTAGGTGAATATCACTTATAGATTTAGCATTTTTTTAATGACTACATGATAAAATTAAAGAACAGTTGATCATCTCTTTCATTTTAAGGTTTTATTTTATTGTCACATCATTTTGAGCATTTTATTTTATCGTTAACGCACAAATCAAATCTCAAGATTTTATTGTATAAACATTACCTATAATTAATTTTGATATCTCTTCTATCTTGAGAATTTTATTTTTATTACTATTGCACCAATCAAAGAAGAGTTGAACATCTCTTTTATCCTTGATTTGAGATCATTGACCGATTAAAGTCATAATTGTTTTTTCATTTTTTAAATTAATATGAACTAACACTAAAAATAATTTAAACATCTCTTCAACCCGTTTTAATAACACTTTACTAATAATATCATATATATACTAATATTTCCATTCTAATTATTAAGTTGATAAATACATTTAAAATTTGAAATTATTTAGAATATTCATTTTAATAATTAAATTGATTTTCATGTAAACTTTTTTAGAAATGTTATTCATTAGAATTAAATTGTAATTAATAGATATCTTCTCTAAAAAAGTTAAGGAAATTAATGTACAACCTTGTTTAAATTCAAGTGAATTAAATTGTAATTAATAGATCTCTTCTGTAATAAAGTTAAGGAAATTAATACAACCTTGCCTAAAGTCAAGTGAATACCCTTACAAAAATGTGGGTTTATGTTAATAGTACTAAACCATAGCCTACAAATCGTTTCCCTAATGTAATTCTCTTACATACATATTATCTGAGTTGTACAAGGGGTATGTGTTGTTCCTTGGCATGTCTAAAACACAATTCTTGAATGCATACCTCCTCCCTTGAATTCCACATTGGTTACCTTCTTCCAAAATCAAACACAAGTTTTCTGAAAGTAAATTGGTAGATCATAAAAATTTCTTCCTTTTAGTGCAATTCATACGACCATAGACTTTCCATGGTTTAAAGTGTTTTCTACTACCATAATATATTCTCAAATAAATTTTGCATGGTTTAACATCTTGTCTACTATCATATATTCTTAAATAGATATGCAATGATACAATCTTGTATGTTTGGAAATTCACTTTTTTCTTGTCCATCTATTGAGTTTGCATATTCTTAAATATATTTAAACAAAAACACATTCTATTAGTTTGCATCTATAATCTCATATGCATATCTTTCCTTTACTTTTTTTTATTAGTTAAGTGCATCTATTTAAAACAATTTATTTAACAGATCTCATATGCATTTATTTCCTAAATAGTTTTTCCTTTAATTTTTTTTATTAGTTAAGTGAATCTATGTAACCAACATAATCATTAGTAACCACAAAAAATTAAAGTAGAATATGCTAAAATCTACTAATTTGCTAAAAATATATATATTTTTTTATTATTAGTAACTAGAATCTATTAAAATTATTATGATAAAATGAAACATTTAAATTAATCCATAGAAGAAAAGTATTTAAGAGTTTCATGCTTAATTTAAAATGCATTGTAAAAAGGAGAATATACAAAACATTAGTTCATTACTAGTTAACTTTGTCACGTTTTGACATTATAATCATATTTTTGATAGTACAGAGTGAACATAAAATGAAACATTTAAATTAATACATAGAAAAAAAGTATTTAAAAGTTTGATGCTTAATTTATTGCATTGTAAAAAGGAGAATATACAAAACATTAGTTCATTACTAGTTAACTTTGCCATTTTTTTTCCATCAATTTTGAGAAATCAAATATGAGACAATAATTGCTATTTTGAATTCCAAAATTATGATATATATATATATATATTATCATCAAAGTGTGAATAGTTATACTGTAAAATACATAATTTCCACATCCATTTTAGGATGATAACAAAAACTGAGACATTTAACTCAAAAATTATGGACTCTAAGCCATCGCTTTAAGATAGATCACTTCATACATGAAATTCAAACCTGCAAAAGAAAAATAGAATTCAAAAATTAAAAATTTACAATTCAAACATGCGAAATAATACAAAATTCAAAAATTATAATTAAAAAAAAACTGACATACATACCAAAATAGTTAAGTGTCATCCTCCAACATACTCTTTCCCACAAAATATATTGTAAACATATTTTCCACCAAATATAATTTAGACATCTATAAAAATAAAAAATATAATAAAAAACAAATAACGCATCTTAGCATATATATTGTAACTAAATATTAAATAAACAATGAAAAATAATAACATAACCAAACAGAGTTAAATAGATTTAAGATCTAGTTACTCTCCAATTAAGAGTACATGATTTAAACAATTTGTAAATCTTATCTAAAATCTTAAAAAAAATTAAAGAGAAAAATTATGTTCTTGATAAAAAAAAAAAAATTGAATTAGAGTTATATAATAATCTGAAAATAAATATAGAACTCTGTATGAAGAAAGTTCACAAATCTCCATATTAAGTCATTCTACCAATGAAATACGTATATCATTGTGGATAAAGTCTCAAATACTTCAGGAAAAATTCTCCTTTTGGATAAGGTCTCAAATCCTTCAGGTGAAATTCTCCTTCTGGATAAGGTCCCAAATCCTTCAGGTGAAATTCTCATCCCAGGTGATATTATTATGTTCTTGGTAAAAAAAATTGTGAGTTAGAATTAGATAATAATATGAAAATAAATATAGAACTGTGTATGAAGAAAATTCACAAATCTCCATATTAAGTCATTCTTCCAAAGAAATACTTATCTCCTTGTGGATAAAGTCCAAAATCTTTTAGGTGAAATTCTCCTTATGGATAAAGTCCCAAATCCTTCAGAAATTATCATCCCAGGTGATGTTATTTGATCATATTTACACAACAATAAAATACTAATCTCCTCAACAATTAAATACTTTTCTCTCCTTCTTCTATAGTGGTCATGTATAGTCAAATTCCACGATGCCCTTTCAAACTAAAGGACTCATAAATATCCATATTAAGTCATTCTTCCAAAAAACTACTTATTATCTAAAAAGGTTCACAAATCTCCATTTTAAAAACCATTCTTCCGAAAAATACTTATCTTCTCTTTCTTCGGTGGAATAAATGTTCTTATATAATCTTGCATGTACATGAAGAAAACACAAATCTGCACATGTATATTAAATCATTCTTCAAAAACCATTTAAATGGGATGTATTCATATTAAATATAATGAAATGCTCTTTGAAATTATGTGAGCTAGCTCACATATGCAATATGTGTGATCTTATTTGTAAATCTAATCGAATGTTGGTTTTTGTGATTAGTAACCAATTTTGTTAATAGTTTTACAATACCATGGCAAGAAGGAATTCACTTTGTTGTATGTATAAAACACAAATTTGTCCATACTACGCCATTCTTGGACAGGAAAGCAATGAATGCAATCGAGAAAAATTTATAAAATTTCTCCTTATTGATGTGGGATATAGTCTGTTCTCAAATATTCAAACATGTTCAAGTTCAAAACTAGGTCTTCATCATGATCTAACCTTAAATAAGTTTGAATGTACACCATTTAAGACAACGATAAACTTATCTAGGAGTTCTATATATTTCAAAATAATTGGTCAAAGTGTTGAATAGGAAAGACTAAACTAAAAATTTGAGAAAACAAAAAATTGATAAAAGTCAAGAACATACATTTATGAATCATCCTGAATGGACACATCCTTCCCTAATATGGTTTATCCCTCTGCTTCCTCAATCCCAATCTCTCTTTCGAGCATACTCTCAGGTAGTCTCTTCTCCACATTAGCCTATATAACACATTTCAAATTTGAAATTTTGAAAAAATATATTTAAATGATTATAACACATTAAATTTAAATGATTTTAGGACATTAAATGATACCTGTGAACTCCCATCATCTAAAAACTCTCCCAATGAGAATTGGGACAAGCCTTCCCAAGTAGTAGGAGATGGAATATAGATTTGTGAACAACACAAGTAAGAACCAAATCTAGGATTCAATGTGTTCACAATTATACAAAATTATAAATATTATTGATATATTATTCAAAAGAGTGGATATTGAAAAACTATTAGAAAACACATACCTAATTCAACCCATCCAAATTTAAACTTGTCGAATCAAGTCCCCTATCCGCTGGAGATTCGTTTAACATATCTCCAAACTTCAATTCATGGCAAGAAGAACTCGATTATTTCTATAGATAAAATGATATCTAAATCTAGAACTATAAGTAAACTATCATAAAATGCATCAAAAATTCCTAAATAGAACACATACCAATCTACGGTTTGGGTCATCATTCTGAATGACCTTCTTCCAACCATCCCGACAAAATTTTGTATACTCCAAAACATCTTCTGTTGACATTGTATCTAAATTTGCATCTGTTTTATCAACAAATGTGGCCCAAGAATTGGATTCCGCTCGCTGACGCTTCATGCCAACATCAACACCATTAAAAATAGCTTCCAAATTTTCCTCGATTGTAGTCCTGAACTCTTTTCCAACATCTGATGTAGCCTGGAACTCTGAAAGTGAAGCAAATTCCCCTGTTGGGCGAGGTACTAAAGGTTGTGGAGGCCTCAGTAATTCTAGACTTCGATATGCCCATTTGTGATCATATGTACGTCATTTACCTATCCCATAATATTTGGATGGTATACTAGTATAATCAAGGTGCATGTGGAAGAAAAATGATGCAAAAAAGTGTCTTTCAAAAAAGTGTGAAACCTCATCGTTCCAAGACAATTTACCATATGCTACAAAAAATTTGTTATACAGATGTCCTGCAAAGTTAGGGTGCTTAAAATATTGCCCCTTCAACATATTCCTTTTTTGGCCCTCTTTGAAATTGAACATGGAAATAGTGTTTTCTTTTGAAAATTTATTTTTACTTCATCCCATTTATTAGGACCCATCACCTCTGACTTTATCCACCTCATTAAATTAACAAAACTGTCATTGGTTGGCCCCATCTTCTGATATGCATCCATAAAGTTTTTTAATGAATGAAAAAAATTTTGCAAACTTTGATTGCTCTTTTGAAGGAGTTCCATGACCATGAAATCATTTTCTAACCTCTTTTTAATATCTAAGCATCACTAAAGCGTCATTGCTTCATTATTTCCTTCCTAGGGAAGAACATCACAAACATCTAAAGGATAGGTGGACGTAGGTGTGTACTCTTATGTTTCTTGATAATGTGGCCTCCTAAATCCATCTTTACCTTCTGTATCGAAATTTGAATATTCGTGATAGCCACTCTCATTATCAACACTTGCTCTAAATTGATTTTCTACACACACATTTGAAAGTAACTTCAAGATTTAACCTCACATAAATTTAAGGACAACAAAATTACAACAAAAATAAAAAAATCAAAGAAAATTACCAGAAATATTCTCTTGTCCATAGGTATTCCCTACATCCTCAGGTGTAGGAGTATTGATGTGCAAACTATCTAATAAGGCTACATCCATAGCACTGGCTTGAGGAGGTTCCGTGGTTGATCTATTCACAGACTCGTTTGAAAATATCCTCGGATGAGATTTTCATTGCTCACTCAGAGTCTCAGTCGAATAAGGAGTTATTATTCTTCCTTCTTGAGAATACTTAGAGAATTTGTGAGCAATGTTTGGAAAATCCCATGTCGACATCTCTCCTCAATATCTATCCACAATGCATAGTTTATCAATAAAAATGCAGAGATGTACACAAGTTCAAACAATTAAAAATGTAGAGATAAATTGAAGTTTTAATCAATCACGCCATATAGGAAATCGCTCATTAGAAGGCACAAAGACTAGGCATTCAACCGTGAATCAATAAACTCAAATATAAGTAAAGGGTGTTAATCCCTAATATTGGCTCATTACCACTTAATTGGGGAATATTAGATTAGTAATGTTATTTTATTTATGTCGGCTTTAGGCCATTAGTTGTAATTTAGATTAGTAATGTTATTTTATTTATGTCGTCTTTAGGCCATTAAACCTCCTAGTCTCCTATATATACCAAGGAGACATTTTCA